>JABVXU010000348.1:0-59066 GCA_013365365.1 Cruorifilaria tuberocauda
AGTCAATCAATAAATATCAATATAATATCAAAATAACGATAAAATCATCAAATTATGAAATTTAATACTTTAATATCAAACGAAAGTATCAATTTAGGAAGAATGGTAGACTGATTTTCATAAATTCATTTGAAACTATCTGTAACTGAATAGATAATTAATCATTTAATATTCAAAGTACTTCGAGGTAATGTCTAAGATTAATTACATTTTTCATCTGTCCATGATAATCATACTTAAAGCTACTTTTTTCCACCGCGATGCAATATTTTTTTGTGGAATCCAAAAATATTCCTAAAAGATTTGCAAAACCAATTTTTAATCATTTTTCAATTTTTTCTTCGTTTTAATTCGCTTGAGAAATTACTTTTATCCATTTCAGTCATTTGTTTTTTTTCTTTTTAAGTAAAATGTTAATTTAAAAAGTAAAATTTCAATTAAACGACGAAATATAGAAAAGTGAAAAAAAAGTAAAAGTTTTCGAAATACGAGAAAAAAAGTGAGTCATCTATGAGTTTAATATTTACTAACTTTAATATATTTATTGGTCATTAGATTAAAGTAATATCTACAAGGCATATATAACTTTTCCATGAAATACATACACATACACATACACATATACATACACATACACACATACCTTACGTACATACAGACACGTAAATTTAATAAGTTATTTTGATGAAAGCATGAAATAAGCAAGTAATTGAAGAAAAATAAAACTTCAAAAATTGATCAAGAAAATATCTTCTATCTTTCTTTTAATATTAATAATAAATGAGGATTATGTGAGTAATTTTTATTTTTATTTATTTCAAGTTTTAATTTTGCTAATTAATTTATTTTGAATTCATAACAGGTGAGTTTTAATTATTGGTTAATTAAATAGCATGAAGATTACATAAAGTTACTTGCATACCTATATAAGATTTTGATATTTATAGTTGTATTATAAAATATTGCAATATTATCATTGCTAGAATAATCATGATTTTACAATAACTTTATCTTGATTATCAAATCATAAAATCATATAATCATTTCCTATCAATTAAATTTTAATATTCTTCACTATTATTACTTTTATTTTGCTCGTACAATAATATTATTTATGATAAGATTCATTCAGCAAATTCATCATCAAATTAGCAATTTCATAAAATTCAATACATGTGAAATTTATTATTTAAGGTAAATTAGAATATTAGAATCAACAATATAAACCTAACTATTTACCGAACAAAATACATATACAGTAAAAAAATAAGAAATATTATAAGCAATATAATACAAGAAGGAATGCTCGACTAACAAATTACTCAAAGGTAATCCTTTAGGTAATCATTATTCCATTTCAATAAGCAATTTTCACTCTTTTATACGATTAGCATTCGATCATTTAATTAACAACCAGTCACTTCATTTGAATAATTTCATTTTTGCTAAAATCATATAAACACTATAGCAATTTCATTAAATGACTGGCAATTATCGAACGGATAATATCAGTTGGTACCTATGGCAACACCTTTACCGAATTATTCAACTATCACTTACTTACTTACTTACTATCATTTCTACTAAATTATTAACTTTATTAATGTATTATCACTGATTTAAATACTAATACTATCACTATTATCACTGACTTAAATACTAATGTTATCACGTAATTTAACTAACTATTGCTTACTTCAGTAAATACTAACTTAAACACTGTTGTTTACTTCAATAAATCAAATATTGCTGCTATAAATAATTATTCCTTGAAGGAAAGAAAAGGTCAACGAGGAAAAAAGTGAATAATTTAATGTAATATGAAAATAATTTAATAGTTACGAGAATATTTTATTAATTTCTAAATATTTCTTAAAAAAATTACAGAAATAAAAAACTAAATTTCATTACTCTATACTATAAAATAAATATTAATTTACAGAGATTGCGATAAAGAAACGAAAAACTGATAAAAAAAGAAAAACTCTTTTGCTATATTTTTTCTTAACACAAAAAAAACCTGAAATCAAAAATGGTTAATCGATTGCTGGTTTCTTGGAACTTTTTCTTCTTACCGTTATTTATCGTTCACCTTTGCAAAAGTCAAACCAAAGAGACCAATTTCTCGCTTCGCCTCTTCAGCCAAGCCAAAAGGACCAAGTTCTTCATGGTTTTCCTCCTTAGCCAAGCTATATGGCTTCTTCTTTAATTCCGTTCTGAACAGTAGTTGTAATTCTCTTTAAGCACTTCAGTCCTCCTCTCCTCTCCCTCTACTGATATTATCATTCGCTTCATTTCAACACAATTACTAATAGGACGAATAAATTCATTTTAATTTTTCCATCTCATTTCTTTCGCTCTTCTCTCTTCCAAGCAAATATCTCTGATATTTTTCAAACTTCATTGTTTAAAGCTTCTCAAAGTTATTTATCATTTATCATTAGCTTTATCATTTCAAGAGAGAAACATAAATGCAAACTGATCATACCTTGAATTCAATTTTGAAATGGCAAAATTCACCTGTATCCATTCTGATTGTTATAATTCTAGCATTTTTTAATGGAAGATTTGTCTTAGCGAATAAATTTTCTTTTTTTTTCTCTCTCTCTCTCTCTCTCCCTCTATCTTCCTCTTTCTCTCTATTTAATTTTTTTATAAGTTTATTTTATAGAGAAAACAGCTCGAAATCTGCATTTCGTTAGAATTGAATGATTCAATTCGAATTCATTTTATCGATTTAAGTTTTTAATTATGTTTCTTGAGAAATTTTTTAAAAATGCTCATAAATTTCCTATTCAATTGATCATAGCTACAAAAGAAGATATTACTTCTCCTAAAATGAATAATCAAAAATTTAGTATTTCATATTTAAATGATCGAAAGGTATCAATTATGATCATATTCTTAAATTTCAAATGTTTTTTTTTTCCTTTCCATAACTCTCTCTCTTTTTCTTTCCTTCCTTCTTTCATATCATTTCTTATCATATGTAATGTATCGATGATAATCAAATAGTGAAAAATATTGTATCGATTAAATTGATCGGAAAAAAAATCTTACTGATTAAATTGGAGCAAATAATAAACTGATAAAAATTTTCAATAAAAATGCTTTTTTAGTTTCTTGAAGTCATATGTAATGCATGAATGATAATCAAGTAGTGGAAAATTATATCGATTAGATTGATCAGCAAACAAATCATATCGATTGAATTGGATTAAATGATAAGCTGATAAAAATTTTCCCTTTCTACAACTCTCTCTTTTCTTTTTTTTCTCCCTTCTTTCTTATCATATGTAATGCATCATGGATAATCAAATAATGAAAAATTATATCGATTAAATTGATCAGAAAAAATCGATTAAATTGGATCAAACGATAAACTGATAAAAATTCGTTCGTTTTGCTCGAAGGAATTTGAAGGATTTCATGAAGCATTCATTTTTACGAAATAATGAAATATATTTCAAATTTTTTAAAATAAAAAGGAATGAAATTTAGCAGAAGGCAGCAAAAAATGCAACATATTTCATTGAATTATTTGAAATTGTTGAAAAGAATCAAAGATTATAGCAATTTATCATGATAAAAATAACAATAACAAAAATTCTCAATTCAATAAATTTGAGCCGCTAAAAAAAGATGAAATTCAGGTTTTCCGGACGGAAACATAAAAGAAAAAAGCTAAGAGATAGACGGATGTAATCATGAAAAAATTAATCAAATATATGGAAGCAAAAAGAATAGATAACGTAGTAGGGAAGATTTTAGCTTTGATAATGAAAATGATTTAGGAGAGAGAAGGGAAGAAGGGAGAATGAAAGTGATGATGGACCCTCTCTCCCCTTTCTCCATCTCTCCATTAGATGGATGAAATCAAATTTAATTTAGTTTAGATTTAAAGCTGCTACTTCTATGTCTTTACTTTTTACTCCTGAATTGAACGGAGTAGTCTTAAATGAGCCAAAACAAGCACAAGTTAAACGGACAGAAAAATTGCTACAGGCAATTTTGCTTTTATTTTATCAGTAAGACACAATATATTCTGTATTAGAAATGAGCATTTTGTCGAATTCATGAAATACAAGTATATTAAGCTTATTTACAATCTAATAAATTTTATCTTTTCATTTCGCTTTCATTTTATTTAAAGGATTACTTCTTTTCTGTTAACAAATTATAAATGATATCGAAGTTATATTCATATATATGTTGAAACTATATATATTAGTAATAAGTTGTATCGAAGAGAAGTTCACGTACGTGAAATGAAATGAAATATCCGCTTTTATCGATATTTAATTGGTACAAGTAAAAACAGTTCGCTTCAATTTCACAATCAGAGAATTTGTTGTTATCGTATAAATGAAATTTACTAAAGTTTTACATTGATCATACAAAATTATTAATCGGTATCTCTAATTATACAGAAATTATCAAAGTATTGAATAAATGATTGCATAATCTTTTTAATCTATCTTTAACCGTTACATCAAAATTTTAAGTAAGCTAATCAAATTTTATATTATTGAAAATTTTACTGTGAAAAATAAATCAATAAAATTCAAAATTTATTTTACACTTCTCGAATTTTTCAAAATAAATAAATAAATGAGTTAAATACTGAATTAGAACTCAAGAGTTAAATTTTAAGCAATTTAAGTAACAGTTAAAAATGATCAAATCATTGGAAGGCATAGAAATAATGATCGAAATTCAAATTCAGAGAAATAATATAGTTTGCAATATAAGGAAGTATATTCATTAAGAGCAATTGTTATACAGTTAAGGTACATCGAAAACGAAAATGATAACGAATACAAAAGTATACAAGAGATGAATAAATTGAATATTCACCGAGATAAGGAAATAGTAGAACATTTTAATAATTGAAGCAAGAAAGGCGCAAAAACTTGGAAATATCCAAATTCAATAAGACCGGATTTCAAAATTTAAAATATATCAAAGGCAATATAAGTTTTAACCAAGAATTTGATCTAATTTTGTTTCGTCAATTGTTTACGAAGAATTCTCCTCAATTCATCAATAAATTTCATCAGAATTTTAAAAAAATTAGCAATTAAAAATAAAGCAATACAAAAAGTGTTGAATGAAATATAAATAGACTTGAAAGTGATGGGAAAAAAAGACTTTTCTGTGAAAGCATTAATCAGATTTATTGAATGTTTGAAAAAAATTAAAATTTTTGATTTGCATTTAAAATTAGTCGAAAGAAGACAATTATTGGTATGAGACCTAAATATTACGTTGATATGTGCAAATTTAGGCAAACTAAACTTTACAAAAGATTTGTAAATAAATGAATAAATAATGAACGATTATTATTTTGAATAATTTAAAATCAGTGAAAAATTTCTTCCTCAAAATAAAAGTTTCAAGTTAAATTTATCAAAATATTTCCCTTTTTTTAATAGTAACAACAATAACATACTACGAAACCGAAATTGGTACTGTCTGTTCAACAATTGTCCCGTTAATATTTTCTTCAGTAATTTTTTCATTCATTGAACTACTATTACTCCTTCGCCATTCTTTAACATCCATACCATCCTTTTTTAAATCATGAATTTTCGGTAATTGCGGTAAATCAAACATTTTGAAATTAGCATCTCGTCTTGACAAGCTCGGATAAAGTGATAAGTAATTTCGTGGTACTAGGCCTCGTTTAGATGTTTCACTTTTAGCAGTACAATTTTCTGTTACAATCTCACAAAGCCACCATGTCCTACCATCAACACCTTTTTCCATAACTCTCAAAGATGCACCAGCTGGAAAGCTTAATTCATCGTCCTGTTCTTTATCATAGTCATATGCTGCATACATCTGGAACAAATTTATTTTATAGCTTAAAAGTTTAACAATTGATCAAACACTCGGCACCAAGAAAAAAAAAAAAAAACCGGAAATTTAATCAATACTTTCTGCCTATCATTTAAGAAAAAATCAATTCAAGATAGCATTACAGTGAAGTAATGTGGTAAAAGTTAGCATTGAAGAGGAAAAATTTACCAATCCATCATTTACAATTCCAGCTTCTTGATCAGCAGCTTTAAGATATAATTGACAACCCTCATAGCCATCTTCATCTTCTTCACACTTTTCAGCTGGTGTTTCCAAGTCTGATAGTGTTTGTGCAAAAATGCATGCTCCATTTTCCACCAATAATTTTACCATCGGTAAATTATTGCATGATGCAGCACAATGTAATGGTGTCCAACCATCTGAATCCTAAATAATAATAATAATAAACAAGCATATAAATTCAACAGTATGACATAAAAAATTACAAACAAATTTCATTAAATTTTTAAAAAAAATATCAGTTGATATTAACTTCAGAGAAAATTTCAAATTACTTTAATTATGAATTCAGTTGAATAGTGTAATTTTTAAAAATCAATTAACATACTTGTGCATTTACATCAGCAAAAGAATCCACCAAATAACGCACGATCTCATAATGGCCGGCACAAATTGCATTATGCAGTGCCGTAATTCCTTCATCATTGCACGCTGATATATCTGACAACTAAAAGTAATGTAAAAGTATCATATACAAGATTAATCCATAATTCCATCTTGGAACTACTCGACAGTTTCAACGATAACAAATTCAGAAGGCATTTTCGAAGACTGTTATTCTTTGTAGAAGATGAAATCTTTAGAATGTAACAAAATGAATACTTCGAAAATCTCAGTTTACACTGGAATAAAAGTTTGTTTAATCTAAAATTATAAAAATGACCTTTGCAGCACTTGCTTTAACCAGATCCATTTCACCTTCCAGAGCTGCATCTAATAATAATGCAAGCGGATCGAAAACCACCTTTCTTGGAGCTTTTTTTACTTTATTGAGACGAAGAATGCCCTAAGATATTTGTTATATTAAATTTTTACTTCCTCTAACTCAGTTTGATAGTCGTTAATTTGAAATTCTAATTTGATAACTTAAAACGAAAAACAAAAAGTACAAACAATAATCGAACAATATCATATATGAACTATTTTAATTAGCTAATGATGTAGCTATCAGAATTGTTTAACTCAAGTAACAAATATCCGCAAAATGACTTGTTTGCTCATTCAAATATTCCTTAGTGTACATCAACACTACCCAGCTATTAGTACAACCATTTCATTTCGTAATGAAATATCAAACAGAGATTGATAAATGAGCGAATAAAAGGAAATAAATCCTAAGAATGAGATAAACAAGATGAAAATATGAAATTAAAAAAAGGAAAATAGGACTGAAAAGTAAAAAATAAATTAAAATACCTTCTTGGGTAATGGCTTGATAAGTTCCGCAATACCCGATGTTTTATTTTTCAACTCCATTTCATTAATTATTTCTCCGGCAAATTCTTTATTAGCAGATACTTTCTCCTGCTCATATTCTTCTACTTGCTCAACTTCAACTGGTAATTCATCAAGTTGAATATCCTTCATTAGAAGTTCGCATACATATTCCATAGGCGTTGTTGGAGTATCTTCTATAGCTTCTTTTTCTTCTTCACGGATTATTTCCGGTTTGCTTATTGCAACCGGATTCTGAAATACGGCACGGTTGATCTAACTTAATATTGAGCATTTTTTGTTTATCGGTAATTCAAAATCAATCGTATTTATAGATTAAAGGTGCAAATTCTAAATCACATATTATTTTGCAATACTCCATACCGAATTAATTATACAATCAACCGATACATTACGTCATATAACTGATTAATTTAATTAATTTAAAGTTCGGTAATGATTTCCAAATGTATCATATTCAACCAACGGAATCGATTGGCTAAACTTATTTTTTCGCATACGTATCTTTTATATTGATACAGTAAATAAAGTTAAGAGTAAAAAATTTTGGAATATCTGATATCTAATTAAAATAACGGATATTTCACTAAAATTTTTTGAGAATTAAAAATTTAAGTACTATTTTTTTTTAATTTAAAGTCAAATTTGTAAGTGATAATTGCACTACATACCTTATTTACAACGGTAAAAAGATTTCCAATATTACATCCGACTAACAAATGAGTACGACCTTTTTTCTGCTCATCAAGTAAGATTTTCCGGATGTATTCGGTTTCATCGCATGAAGCACTATCTTGAAGAGCCCATGATCTGTAAAAAGAAAAATTAAAATATTTGAATGATCTTGATTCAACTTCAACTCCATCTTATTATAAAGAAGATAAGAAGAATAAGAAGTAAACAATTGAAGTCATCAGTAGTTTGAGATATTTCAAAAATAAAAAAAAAAAGAACTATTTTTTAACCTTCTCTTAGCAGCACGTAATGTATCGGGTCGTATTGAGATTTGATCGGCTCTTGCTAATTTCATACTATCAACCAGAGTTGATGATAATTGTTCATCTTGCATCATCCCACTACTACTCGATTTCATGATTATATTCTTCCGTTCCTGTGGCACGTGTTTTTCCACCAGTTCAGATGTAGAGGATGATAATTTTTTACTTAGATGATCAACTGCATCGAATGTCTTCTCTTCCACTTTATTGTCAAATGTATTTTCAACCGTTGGATATGGATCTTTCGGTGGTGAAGGTGAACTATTACGATCCACAAAGGTGAAATTTGCTCTAAAAAATTAATCCAAAGTTTTCGAATCTTAACCATGAAATAGAAATATTTCAAGACGAATATAACTAATAAAATCTTCATGATCAGTTATATAGTGTATTTTCTGCTATAAATATCACTCATAAAAAGAAGTAAGTTAATAATTCAAAAAATTACACCAGAAATTTGAATTTGAACACTCGTCCAGTATGTACTTAGTATACACGTAGCCTAAATTAAGTATCATAGCTTATTAAAATACACCGCGGAATATGATACCTGTCTTCTCCAAACGTAGTAACGCCGAATACTTTATTTAGGAGCTGAGAAGGAAAGCTTGAAGAAATTTCAGATCGAGCATCTGCTAGAGATTTTGTCTGAGTAATCTAGAAACGACTTTTATTTTATATCTTTAATTATTTAGATAATTTAGAATAGAAACATTAAACTAACAATTGATAAAGAAATTGGAAGTTGAAATTAAGTGAAAAATCAAAATCTTTTTAAGAATTCAAAGTACGAGAAATATATACTAATTAAGCTGTAAACTCTTTCACATATATGACTACAAAAAACAAATAATCATAGCGAACAACTCCTAAATAACTTTAGGATAAGTTTTGATCTGGCAAAAAACTTGAGTTAAATGAATTACCTGAAATGGTTCAATAGATGCTCGTGGTCGATAAGGCAAATCAACAGAAGGTTGTTTTAATCTTCCAGAATCTGAGATCGGTGGAATCTGTTGCAATGTTCTTATATCATTTTCTTGAGGATCCATTCGCTTGATATGAGGAGCTGAATGCTGGGAAGCCAATGTTGAAGATTTTGATCCATTAGTATCACTCTGTAAAATGATATCACTATTAGATATTGCAGCTAATAATTTTATTAAGTAATGCTTGCACAAAATTTGATTTGAAAAATTCAATTTTAAGATATAAAATAGTAAAAAATTAAATGCATATTAATTGTAAAATACAGATTAAATTTGTAATTTCAGATTTAAAAAATTATATAAAAATAAAACAAGAAGAAGAATATTAAAACCAACAAATACTTTTTATCTCGTTCAATACTTCTATCCTAATTCAGTATACTAAAAACAAATAGAGTTAAATTCAATGATTCGATCGATTCACAAATAACTCTAACTGATTCCCTTATTTCACTGCATCTATCATAAAATTAATTCCTAAGTGAAATTTAATACTTCGAATAAAACTAACGTTTTCAGGTCTCAACTGTAAGCTCATCAATTTCTGCTGTTGTTCCCGGGCAGCATTCAATGCTATTAATCGACGATGACGTAGTATATCCAACTTAAATCATGGAAAAATGTTAAAAGTTTCCATAGGTAAGAATAAATGTAATTCAAGTAAATCACACAGATAAGTATAATGCATTGATCAATTGCCTTGAAATTATTTTCATCAATTTCAATTTTATTATAATTTTTTCTTTCATTCAAATTACATTTGTTCATTTTAAGGATTTAATCTTTTCACATATATTTAGATGAAATAACCTTAAGGTAACTTATTAATGCATTATACTTCTCTGATAATTTTCATATTTAAAAAGTGATTACATTTGAGATATATAATTCCAAATTAATGCTAAACAATTAAATTATTTTAAAGACCAAACTAAATTTAAATTAAAAAATGCAAATTCGTACTTGCGTCTGTAGAGAAGTAATCTTTGAAATAACACTTCTTAAATGTTGTTCTTGTGATGTGCAACTAATTTGTAAATCATTCAATTGTCTTTCAGCAATAATTCGACGTGTTATTGCTTGCTGTGTTTCACGTTCCATCATTTTTAAACGAGCCATTTCACGTTCCTCAAATTGTATCTATAAAATGCATGATATTGATATGATATTAGCATGATATAACATCGAGGACGAGAGATAAAACGAGAAGAAATTTGTGATAAATTGACTGAAATTAAAAAATTGAATTATAAAGAGAAACGGAAAAAGATTTAATCTCATAATTTATCAAAAACTATTAAAAAATCTCAAAAAATTAAGATCACTGAGAAAATTATCATAAATCAGGTCATTCTAAAAAATTCAAAAATGCCAAAAATTTTTCAACAATTTTTCAACAACCAAAAAATTTATTTGTTTCGTGATGAAAATTACAGATTTAAATTGAAATTTCTTTGATTTTTTTAAATGATTTCATTATCATCATTACTATTTTATTATTAATAAGCTTATTATTTTATCTAATAAGCTTTATTATTTTAATCAAACACGAGTTCGATATAATGATGAAAACTCATTATTCTTTTCTTCTAATATTATAAAAAATAATGATAATATAAACCTCATTCCTGAGAACAGCTATACGTATCGGTGCATTATCAATACAGTTTCCACGTGTCTCACGTTCATGAATTATTCGCCGATTAGTATCGATCAAACGTTGTTGTTGCTCTGCTGTTTGCACCAAATCATCATATCTGATGGAGTTAGGACTGAAAAGAATTTAACTCTAACTTTCACTTTACAAATTTATAAACTTTAAATTAAGCATATATTAACAAAGCAAAAATTCGTATTTATCAAAATTATAATTATTTTTCCACTAAGATTACACCCATAAGTTGTGGTGAGGAGAAAAAAATCATTTCAGCATCCTCAGAATATCAAAGTAGTATTTCAAAAATTCGCAAAAAGAAGAGAATCTATCTACGAATGAAATAAGTATATTTTAAATATGTCACTTTTCTTACTAATTGATAATTAATTCTAATATTTTGAAAATTCTAAAATTTTAATCTCTGAAATTCGAAAAATCCGTAAAATATTGAAATATTGGGTAAAATTCAATTTTTAATTAATTTTTTCAAAATCCTTATCATTATCATTACTGTAAAATTTACAAACATAATTAATCCTTACCCTTGATAATTTCTCGAAGTTCTTGAATGTGCTGATGATTGTACCGGTGGCTGTACAATGCGAACTGGTTGGTGTGACATCTGAAAATACAATTCTTTCTTTTAACAAACAAACAAAATACAAAAAATAAAAACGAATGAATTTCGATACTATCCATATACATTAATCAATATGAATTATTCATATTTTAAATTAATTTATTAAAATTTTATTTCTTTATTTCTTCATAAAAAGCATGAAAGAATAAAAAAAATGCTAGCAGTTAACATAATTGATAGCTTTTTTTTCAATGAAATTAATTAAATGATCTGAGAAAAAAGAAAAATTTAGTACAAAAATGGAAATGCTGAAGTTCTTAAATAGTATCAATATTATTTTAAAATTAATTAATTAATTAATTAAACAATATTTCATGAGTAAATTAGTTAAACCATTATTGAAAATTTTCAATGTCTTAGAAAAAGCATCATTGATAAGAGGAGAATTTCAAGATAAGATAAACTATTTCAAACTATTATAAATTGACATGACAAATTGCCTAAAAGTGTTATCAACTGATGAATACATCGATCAGAAGCATTACAAAGCGATCGGTAGTGGACAAAAAAAAGTTGTTGAAAATGGGACAGAAAAGATGAGACATCGATGTTCAATGTTTGCATAATTAAATTTGAAGATGATACACGGTAGACAATGAAAGTTGATAAAAACGATCGTCGACAACCACGGAGAAATGATCGAAGATTGAGAGATACAACAAATAAACTAAAAACGATGAAAGAAAAAAAAATGTAATGTATGAGTATAATATTAATTAGATAAAATCGATTAAAGTTTCATAAAATAAGCAAAATTTTAAAATCTTCCAATCAATAACAATTATTAATTGGTATTACTCATTAATTAGTAATAATAAAATTAAATTGGTAAATAATAAATTAGAAGTGATAATTTCAGATTTGAATTTTATCAGAATGGATTTAAAAATTTGAAATAGAACGATCGATGAATGAAATTTCAGATGTTTTAGCAATTTTTAATCATCCACAATTATTACATTTTTCAAAATTTTCACAAATCACTGGGTAAAAAGGAAGAATGAAAATTTTAGAATATGGGGAAAATTTTGAAATTCTAATAATTTTGATTCGAAATATACGGCAATCAAGAAATGAAATGGGGTCAAAGAGCAACACGGAATAAGGTAATGAGAAATTATCTGATGAGAACCGAATGAGGAAGCAATAAGGTAAATAGTTCAATTTGTTTATAGAATTGATGAGCAATAATCATATCAATTTTCACTTAATCCTCAGTCCATATTATGCAAAGATTTTTAGCATTTTTTAATGTGATACATGCCGAAAAGGTAGAAATAGTTCAAAAGCAATTGGCAAATGCTATTCATACCGCAGTTCCGCGGTAGCATTCCTTTAAGGATAGATGGTACAATACCGCAGGGGAAAAGAGGAGGAAATCGATACCTATAAAAATAAACAAAACTTCATTATGCATAAAAAAGAAGAAATCGATACGAAGTGAATTAAACAAGAAGAATTGATAATTTAACATTTTTGAATTTGAAAAATTTAATTTATTGAAAAAAAGAAAAGAAAAGATGAAAAAGTTAAAAAGAAGAAAAGAGAGAAATGGATGATAGAGAAATACAAAAATAGTAATTGTTACTGTTTATAGAAAAAAAATGAAATGAACTTAGTAAGAAAACATTGTTAGAAAGATGAAGGAGGAATAAAAAGAAAGAGACAAATCAACGATTAACATTATAAAAAAAAGTTAAACGTGACAGGGAGATTGACGTATATATATATATATATAAAGAGAGAGAGAGAGGAGGGAGGGAGAAAGAGAGGTTTCTTCTCGGAACCACCTGAACTAAACCGTACCTTAATTACTGCTTTCAAGGTAATCATCATCATCTATCGGTGATAGTTATGAGATGATTACAAAAATTTGAATATAATAAATAGAGAAATATATAGAATAGAGGGAAAGAGTAGAAGAGAAAATGAAAAATATAAAAATGGAACAGGATGAAAATAAAAATGAACTAGGAAAGATTGAAATGAAGGTCAAGAAAAGAGATAGGAACGAAGGGGAAAGAGAGAGAGAGAGAGAGAGAGAGAGGTAGAAAGAGGACAATTCCATTGTCACCTCTCTTCTAAACAATTAATTAGAGCGAGAGAAAACCTGTCGAGAATGAACATGAGCACTGATCACCTTTCCTTCCTCCCTCTCTCCTCTTTCATTTCATATACACATCTCCTACCTTTCCTAGCATAACAAACTTCTACCGGTCAATCGTTGACCAATCTGTTCGATGAATCAACTCATATACATAATTATTATTGATCAGGATCGATATATTATCTTTAATTCCATCACAAGTACCACCAGTACCCTCTTCATTCATCCCATTAAAGAATAGAACAATCCAAAGAGACATTCATTCATTCATTTCATCAAATCATTTCTGTTTTATTTTTAACATCAAACAATCATTTAATTATTATTAAAATTATTTTTTCATAAATTTATATTTCAGGTTATTTATACTTTGAATATTTCTGATAAGATACTAAAAACAATGATAATTTCTAAATTAGGATATTTTCCTTTTTTTTCATAAAATTAAAAATAAATCCATAATTTAGCAAAATTATTAATATTAGATAGAAAATAGATTTTATCGCTTTAATAGCAGCTATCAAATAGGAATTTCAAAATGATAATGAAGAAAAAGAAAATTGATGATCATACAATATATCTTTCATTTGAAAGGAGATAGTTCAGATGATTGATGATATGATTAATAGGTTCGGATCAATCAATCAATCACACACATATCTCTAAATGAAACAAACTTCAATTTCATATTTTATTTCCTGTTTGATAATTTATTTAAAGTTTTGACAGAAATAATCCTATTCCTTTTATCAAACAATTTTAATTACAAAATTTCAAAAATTCAAAGGAAATTTAATAACATGGCGCATAATATTTATTATTATCTAATATTGTTAATATCACCGATCATTGATATCAAATTCAGGTTAAATTATATCCGGTAAATCATCAAGAAATAGGAAAAAGAAGTGCAATTAGTTAACATTCTAAATCTTTCATATCAACTAATGCTATTGCTAAATGTGCAAATGTAACCTTTGAACTGTGTTAATTTTAATAAAATTACTTAAATGAAAAAATTTTTAATCCTTAGTAAATGATGAATGTGTAAATGAATGGAAACGAATTTCATGACATAAAATCTTTACGGTCATCGTTCCGTTTTTCATCAGTATATCATCCGTTTTCAACTTTCATGTTAGCACCTAAAACTACGAAACTTTTAGAAGAGAAAAATCATTTTCTGCTTTTTTTCCTAAACTAATTTAAATTATTATATCTCTTTTAATATTTTACTCGAAATGAACACTTGCACTAATATTATCAATTTCATACTTTAACTAAGTTAAGTATTCAAAAAGATCAATAAGATATTTCTCATCACTATCAGTACTGAGATAAAAGATATTTAATTATTTACTTTCAATCATCCCATCTCAACACATTTAAAATTGACATAAAAAGCTAAGAAATGAGCAAATATCGGAAAACTATCATCCACATATACTAATACATTTCTTCAGAAATACTTAAACATTTTGTTGAAATGCTGCAATTAAAGTAATTGAAGCATAAAGTAAAAGAGTAATTGCAATAGTTAAGTTAAGGGAACTTCACGGATTAAGAATCAATTATCATTCCAATTGTAAAAAAGAATCCAAAATTTTCATCTAAATATTTCCAAAAATATAACACAGCAATCTTGATAAATTGAGGATTAAAAATCCGGTTTTAGACATGGATGAAGAAAAAAAAACGGATAAATTGAAAGAATTTGTCTAATTTTCATGAAATTTATAATCCAAAATGAGTAACATTTACGAATATGAAAAACTATTTTACAGGTAATATTTTAAAGTTCTAAGAAATGAAAGTGAAACCGGATTAGCCAATGCTATCAGAAATAATTCCGGTATGCATTCAACAAAATGAGGAAGAGTAAAATTGAGAGTGAAAAATAAATTACAATTGGAATTAATTTGTTTTGAGTGTGTTAAAGGAATGATAAAATAATGATAGTATATTAATTTGAAATGAATAAATTAGAAGAAATCTAAAATCACGAAAAAATGATTACATACTTATCCGATGAAATCATCAAATCGTAATAGACCTAAACAAATTTTCCTAAACAATTTCATTCTTAGAATTCTTAACCAAAATGAAATTATTGAAATTTAAATCTTTCTAAATAACGATGGACAATTACTAAAGTATTACTGGAAGATTTAAAAAAAATTAAAAATACAATATTTAATGGATTATTTCTAAAATATCCAAAAATACAAATTGAAAACTTAAACTTTTTAGGAACAATTTGAAAACTATCATAAATCATTGAATTGAATTGAATTAATGACTAAAATCAATCATTTTGCCAACAAAGAATATTCAATATTTTAAATAATGGAACATAAACATTTGAAGTGGACGATTAATCGTAAGAAGTGTCAACGATCACTCATTCCTATTAATATCTTCTTAACCTTTTTTAAACTAATCCTTACCTTAAATATCATTCAATATGTTCCATTCTCAATTAGTAAGACCGACCAAAAAAAATAAATTCCAATTTCAAATTTATTTTAAATTTATTTCTGAGAAGTATTAATTATTAATTAAATTACTTTTCGAATATGATTAAGCATAAAAATGTTGAATAATAAATATAAGGAAATGAAGAGTAAAAAGATGAGAATTCTCGAATATCAGGTAAAATGATAAATGAAGATGAAGAGGGAGAAGGGAAGTGAAAAGAGGAAAAGGAATGGAAGATATAACAAAGTGATCGCTAATGGAATTATTGAAACACAAATGGAATATGAAATGATGAAAGATGTGACCCAATAAGAAGGATGGAAACTTTTAGATGAATTGTACTTCGAAAAGAGATTTCCTCATAGATTGAAAATTTGAGTAAACTTTCATCTACCTGATATGAATTTTAAAGATGAACCAAATTTGCAATTCATTAAATTTAATGGCATCAATTAACATTCTTTTTTAACTGCACTCTTTCAATAAATACATATGATTAAATGCAAATATCAATACCAGAAGGTAAGTTACAAAATGAAATTACTTATGATAAAATAGGAAAAGATAATAAACTTATTTATTGTGATATGGAATTAAACTTAATACGATCTATTGAAAGATTAAATTAAAAATAATAATTAAATTCTTATCAACTTTTAACTACTTTCTCATATAACTTTATCCTGCTACTTCCAGCAAGAATACCGATAAGAATCTGAATCAAGAATTTGGAGAGATATGATATTCAGATAAATGATAAATGAAAAATGATACAAACGATTATACTAGAAAAGAGTGAAGTGATGATAGAGAGAACATTAAAATTATCCTAAATTCATTCCGTACATTTTAATAGTCATTTAATTGTTTTCAATAAATGAAAACGGAACGAGATTAAAGAAAGTAAATTAAAGATGGGTAGTATCAAATAGAATATAATAGTATTAAGGAATCAACCAATTAATTAAATATATGCATAGAGGCTTAAAAGGAGCAACAGTTAAATTTTAATTTCAAAAAGTTCTTATTAGAAACGTAATTTAAGAATAAATTAAGTTTTCAATAAATGGTAAAAACGTGATTGCATTTAAATAAATTGATAGTAAATAAAACGAAGATAAGGATCAAGCATTCGAATTAAATTAAGAAATTTTAATATTTATCAATTTCACTGTAAAAAAGATCATTTTTCTCTAAATTCTTTTGAATATCAATGATTTGTTTTCCTATTTTATGAACTAAAATTTGATTTTTCTTCCATTTTGATATGTTATTTAAATATTTTGAATTGATTAGTTCAATTGCTTCAGATTATTTCCATCAAATTTGAAATGTAATTAAAAATTTAACCTTTGAAGGAAGAAAACCATCATTTGGTTGAATCCTTCTCAATGAATCGAATGCTTGTATCAATTCAACATCATTACTACTGCTACCTTTATTACCGGTATATTCGTATCCATACATTCCTCACAATTATGGAATGCTTCTGATAGCAACTGGAAACTGATTATTATAAGAACTGATAAAACCATCAAACAAAAATAGATATTGAAAAATTGCGAAATTTCTAACAAAAATTATGATACATGAAATATTTTCATGATAAATAATAAAAATAATTAATTTATTCAAAAAAAAAATACATATAATCACATAGAATTATCATGATTCCTACCTAATATATAATTTTTTAAATAATGCTATTATTTATAATAATGATAAATTATAAGGTAAATTTATTAAAGAAATTAATCAATTCATGATAAAATTTTAGAAAACAGCTAGCAAACTTTATCATCACTTCATTTAAATATTTTGTATGTTTCTAAAATTAATATCCCGACAAAAATTTCACTCTCAAATTATCAATTCATAAAAAAAGTATCACTGACAAATCAGAATTATCGATTCAATCAAAAAACGATATGAATTGTACATGCCTCATGAAAATGAACACTGACAAATTTAATATCAAACTTTATTTTTTTTTTTTTAATTTAATACTGACAAATTTAATACTAATACCAATTGATATTATTGATGTATGATTGTTGATATAATTTAGAAAATATAAAATTTAAAAAGCAATTACTATAAACTGAAATAAATTTCAATTTAATTGATGATAACTTCAGTGCTTTCATTCTCACAACGATGCAATAACATCGTCGTCTTAGTTTTTATGGCAAAAAGGAAGAATGATATGAATTGATAAACAAACAAACTGAAAATGATAAACACAATGAAATTCTGCCAGTGAATGAATGTTTATTCATACAATTATTCCTTTCCTTTGCTTATTATATGCATGTGATAATTTATGTAAATTTATTTATCAAAAATAGAAATTAGTTAAATATTGAAAATGAATTTTGTGGAAAAAAAACTGAAGTACTTTAATTCAAAAATAAATAAATAAAGTTCATATCTAGAATTCCTAGTTTAAAAACAAATATAAAAGAAATAACTAAGGAGTAATTACTAAAGATATAAGTAATAGTTAATAGTTTATAAAAAATGAGTAAGTAAGTTAACAACAAGTAAATATATCAATGGATAAATAATTTTAAGCTTTAATGAATAAAATAATAAATGATATCAGATAAATGGATAATTTTGGTGTATTTACTTACTGTAAAACTTAATCTAATAAAATCTTGATTAGAAAATTTAAATTTTAAACTCGATATAACAAAATTTCTATGTAAGCTGAAATCTGCTGCTATTTATCAGCATTTCTACCACATCCCATTTGTTTATTGATATGATAAGTATCAATTATAAACAGCAACTTGATACTAGAAATAATGCTATTTTGATATCTTCTTATCAGATAAATAATATTAATAATATCGGATTCATAAATTTTGCATTGTTATTATCAAACCCTTAACTCATAAGTCAAAATTGAAAATTTGAATGTAGCACTTAAATAACTAATTAATTAATTAATTAATTGATCAAATAAATGAGGGAATTCAGTTTTGATGGAATTAAAAAATTTTTCACTCAAAAAAAAGAGGAATGATTCGAGTAAAAATGCTTCAAAAAAGACATTTGTATTGGGAAAGTAATGAATGAATGTAAAGCATTGCTTAATGCATTTTTAATGGACAACTCTTTCCCTTCTCATCTAAAAAGCGAGATATTTTTGATGAAATTTGAAAGAGTGATAGATGAAACTAAGCTTATCAATAGTAACGATCAAAGATTACTTATCACTAAACTTTACCAATGTATTAATAAGCAAGCTAAGATAAGGCTAGAAGAAAAGATGCAACTATTGTTGCATTTCAAATATAATGATATCTATGATATGATCTCCAAAACTAACATTACTCAAACTAAAACTACCAATCTATCATTTAAGCAGCAATAAACATTTTAACTCGCATTTTTCAAGTAATGATAGATCAATTGTACAAAATAGAATTGAAATATTAAAAAAGATCAATGAGAATTACTGTTTTTAGTATAAATCAATCATTCTAATATATTTCATTTCAAAAGTATTGCAATTCTCAAATGAGGCATTAATAAGTGAAATTGAATTATGAAGGATTAAAAGCTTTTATAAGCAATCCATCCATGCTATAATATAATCATTAAAAAAGTTATGTTACGATCAAGAATCAAGAAATCAAGAGAGGTATGTTAGAATGACAGAAAAAAACTTTTAATTTAATTGATACAGAGAAATTATTACCTTTCAAAGTTAAATTATAAATGATATAAAGTTATTTCTTTAAAAAGTAAAATTATATTAAGATAACGGTTAATGAAAAAATTTAATAAAATTTTTGCTATTCTTACTTATCGCTTTTAATAAAATGATTAAGTGCATTTTCTTTACTTATTCGATTAAAAATCCGATAATAAAAGTATTAATTAATTAATTAATTAATTAATTAAGGAGAGAGTGTAATAATCACTCTATTAATTAATTCTCATTTCACTAATAAAACCATTAAATGAATAGTTTATTGATTCATTTCAAGACTGCTTAAATGAATGTTTTGAATGAAATATCAAAATTATTTAAAAAATTTTATTGATTGATAGAAAAATCAAAAAAAAAGAAGAGAAAAAAGCAGAAAGAAAAAAAAAACAAATAAAGAATGAATTGAGAAATGAAAATCAAAAAGAATAGAAAGATTTATCAGAATGGTTAATTAAACAAGAAATCAAAGAAATAATTGATAACTGAGATGATCATGATAATAAATACTTTTACTACCAAACCGATCTGTTGACATTATTTTAGAATGAATAAATTTGAATGGAATTTTATCAGAATGATTTTAATCAATAATTAGTGAAGATCTCTCTTTTCCTCCCTCTCTTTCTCTCTCTCCTTCTCTTTAAAGAAATACTTCATTCTTTAATAAATAAACAAACATGAACCAGTCTAACAGGTGAATATTTTAATACCTATACTATTCCTAGTAACTTTCTTACATTTCAAGTATAAGTAATTAAACGAATGAATAAATTTTACTCTTCTTTAGATTCTTTTTTCATTTCTCTTTCAGAATTTTCAATTGGATAAAATTTCAAAAAATGAAAAAATAAAAAAGCAAGAAAAGAAAAAAAAAGAAATCGTTGAGAGAATAATAACAAAATAGATGCCTTTGGCATTAAAGAAAAAGGAGAAAAAAAAAAGAGATAAAATCAATAACAGATTTACTACTATTTATAATTACAAATTATTAAGATACTCTCTGTAGAATGCAATAATATATTCTATTTATAGTGATAACCTGGAAAATATTGATAAATTAGATTTAATTGATATCAAATTAAATGATATCATAAATTATAAAATAATAATAAGCAAACAAATTATCATTCTTCTACCGTTATTTTTATCTAAAAAAAAAAGAAAGAGGAAAACTGACCGATTGGAATAAAGAAATAGCAGTCCACTAGACTGATTCATCTCAATAGATATGTTAGCTATATCGATAAAAAAGCAAGAAGGGAAAAAAAAGAAAAGAAAAGAAAAAGAAAAAATGGAAGGGAAAGAGAACGTATCCATCTAAATTGTACTACCAAAGAGATTACAACAAATACGATTGATATTACAATGCTGATATTGTTAAACTTACAACATAATAGAATACTATCACTTCTTATCTTCGCGCCTATTTCAATTTCAAAAGAAAATTTCATCAAAATAGATATTTCTTTTTTTTTTTCGTTAAAATATGAAATGATCAAACATTTCAATTGTTCAATATTAATCAATTATTCAATTCATAATAAGTTACCTTAATTACTTAACATTTTAATCATTGAGAATGTTTTGTTTAAGGTAATTGAACTTAGTTGGAAGAATTCATGAAATCAAATCAATTGATATGAAAAAAGAAAAACTAACATTTTCTCCTCAGGAATACCATCATCAAATTACAAGTGTAGAAGTTGTATAACATTTCAGACAATACTTTTGAGATATCACGGTTTAATCATTTCTCTATACTTAATTGTCGAATAACCACTTCTCCCATTCTCATCATGCCTAGAAAATTCAACTGATATAACTTATCCTGTCTTCTTACTGTAATCACTTCTGAATTAACAGAGGCCTGCAGTTATCCAATTTCTAGAACCCACAAAAAATTTTCCTTCCAATAAATACCTAGGAATCAAAAAACTAGAACCAATAAATTGACAGAATTCTTCTCTTCTTTAAGAATTTCTCTTGCAATCATCAAAATTTATCGTAAAATTTTCATTTCCATATATTGAAATAAGTAATTTACAATAAATTTTACACTTTTTCATGTAGAAACATCATGTTCGGAAACTGAAAATTTATTCAAATTCTTTTTTAAAATTACAAAACAAGTGAGATACACAAACAAATAGCAGTTCACTTAAGAACTAAAAATATTAAAAGGACATAACCACTAGTGAAGGGATTGGAGATGTGATGAGGTTCACAAACCAAACTATTTTGTGATTCCCACAAATAAATAATTTCGTTTTTAAGAAATAAATCATTGAAACACATACTGGTGAGTAAACTAAAGAAATAGACGATCATTGAAGCTCCTCTTCGTTCTTTTCAGCTAATAACATATGCTACTTTGCATTCACTTTCTGTAGTAATATTATATTACCAGACAATCATGCAATTCTACTGACATAAAATATTACTAACAACTATGTTTAAAACCCGTTTTCTTAAATATTTGCATGAAACAACAACAACACAACAACAAAATTCAACGAGAACAAAATATCTTGATGCATCACACTAAATGGAATATACAAAAATGTGACGTTATGTCACGTTTATGTCATGTTATGTTTTAATTTTCCTAGCGACTTCGTCCAGCACGAGCTCGTCCGGAAAATCTCTTTGATGTTTGTGGCGGTCCAACTAATCGGGCTATTCGTAAGGTACTCAAGCGAACACCGTCGGCTGCAGATGCTACGCTTATGCTAGAATAAAAATTTTACCTGACTGCTTCCAATTTCAAGATTTCAAAAATATATTGTTTAAAATCAATTATTATGTCAACTTTATAAAACCAGTACTGATACTTACTTACAACCAAGTGCAGTTGCTATTTTGGTAATCTTCGGCTCCCCAATTCCAAGCTCTTTAGCCCATGGTGTAATTGGTAAAATCATATTTTCATCTGTAAATATTCATTAAATTATGAAAGAAAAAGCACAAAATAACTGCATTTAAAGCTTAATTGGAAGTGAAATAATGGTAAATTTCGCTGTTCGGATGTCAGATCATAAAAATAATGGGAGTAGCTGCACGAGAAACAGTAAACTTACAATCTAATAGAATCGCCAGACATAAAATATGAGCCAATAATCTATCTTTCGCCATTAAATTAACTGGCAACTTTTGCTTACTTCGCTTATTTCTGGGATTATCATTAACGAAATTACCAGCTGTAAAAGAATAAAGCAAATTTTGATAAATCGAAAATAAAAGCAAGATAAAATTACAGTGAAATATATTTTTGCTTATTTCTTCCAGTAATTTTATAAATCATAAAAATGAATTTATAATACTAAAAGACCAGTCTTACTCCAGATCTTTGCCTTATTTTCTTCGCCATCGTATTTCCATCCCTTTACGCTAGTCCTAGAATTCTCCTTCCTTATACGAAAAAGCTTAATCGATTATTCTCAAACTAAATTTAGTTTCCTTTTTCTCATATATTATGGAATACTGCAATTTTCTTCGGAGCAAAATAACTGTCATTTCATCAGAAGCAGAAATGAAAAAAACAAAACCTACGGAGAAAGAGTTGACGAATTTTAGAAAGCACTGTTACTGGATACTGCAACTGCAACCACTCTGTTTGCAAAAGGAAACGACGTTTTGCTAAAACCTGCAGAAAAGGAAAAAATATTGCTAAAAATAGAGGAAAACCTGTATTACAGGATATTTTTTTATAGAAATTTAAACCAAATAATATGTATGCAAATATTTACCTTATAACAGTGTATCATAGCGTCTAATAACAATAAGTAACAAGTTCGTTCGATATTTGTACTAATATTACCAATCAAATCACACACAAGGGGCGACACACCTAAAACAGAGTATAAAATAATTTAAATCATAACAGTACTTAATGCCAAAAACCGATGTATAGTTGCAGCTAAAAATGTAAACATATCTTAAATGAAAATATATTGTGACAACATTCTAAATTGTGAAATCCACTACTGTAGTAGATAACATAAGTTATATCCTATTTTCCTGCTGATTAAAAATGAACGGTATAACTGTGTTGCACTATATTCATAAACAATCAAAAAAGGAAAACTGTAACATTTTTTAAATATATTATAAGGGATTAGAAAAGAAAACAGCATTTGCAACTTAAAATGAAATTTGAAGAGGCAGAAAAATACCGTAACACCTCTGCTTTTTTACATTTCATCTTAAAATTTTAGTATAGAAAGATGTAATACACTTCTAACCATTTGCAATTAGATTTTTCCTTGATTCGTTTAAACGATCAAATGCTTCAGATTTGAATGTGATAATTTCTGCGTCAGATAAAAAGTTCGAGAACTGATATACTTCCCGTGGTGACTTTCCATCCATATTTGCTTTTGGTAGCACCGAACTCTCAGTCTACAAAAAACATTTAAAATAAAGTGATTCATCCAACAATGAAATAAAGCAAAGATATTTCAAAATATACTACTCTTTAATAAATATCAGTTGGTATCGTTAATTCGTGAAAAGATTTTAACTAAAAAGTTTCTTCATTCATTTCAATTCCATTATTCATATAATTTTATAAAAATCCAATATCCTATTTATATGCCAAAAATTTCCTACTGTCGTTAACAAGGAAATCGCAGATTTTTCCGCTGTTTCAGTCTCCATTTTCATATTCGTGGACGCGAATGCCGAACTAAGCATGGCCGATAACGTTTCCTTAAAAACCGATTATTTCAAAAGTTTCAAAATGAAATACTTTCTGTTTCTGCAAATAATGATATGCAATTCTGAATTCACTTATTTGAAAAAAACTTACATCTTTGATTTGTCGTCGTTTGGCGGCATCTTGTATCTTATTTTTTTTTACTGATCCAAAGTTATGCGTTAATGCACGCCGCTTATCAGCCCATGATTCCCTGCTAATACTATTATCGAAGGAATAATCGATTCCCCTCTTGTAACTGAAATTATCTCATTTCACCTCAAATTTCAAGTTACTTTTAAGCAAAAAATGGAATATCTACAACTATCATAAATGTAATAAAAATGCAACGAACCTGGTATCCAGTATTGCTTGGAAGTTGGATAGTGGAACATTTTCAAAACAAATCAACTTAGTCGGCAAGTAATCTATCTTTCCTGTCCGTCTGTTGACTATTGCAATGGCATAATCACACCCTTCATCTTCCGAGCATTCTTCACGTCCCAAACGAACAACTTTTTCTGATGCCGGACCCTTGAAACGTTTTTTATTCATATAACATTGCTACATTTAAACTGTTCACAATGCTACAGAAACGGATGAAATTAAAAATATATTTGAATACTTTCCCACTTAAAAAAGATGTAAGGTTTTCAAAGTATTGTTTTTGGTGATACTAAAATTTTAAAATCAATTTATAGCAGTTTCGAACCCTTTTATGGCTAAAACATCGTTCCCTTTCTTTTAATAAACAGATGAACTACCTCTCTAGAAACTAGAAAGTAAATAGACGGCTAACACAAATCCCAAATTTCAATGAATAAATAAAGTGAAAAGGAATGGAAGTCAATTACTGAATTTTTAGCAGTATAAACATATCCGACTGCTCCCTTTACTACTTTGTGTCGTTGAAATACCAGTGACTGAATATCTGTCGCCATATTATTTGTTAATCGAGCAACAACACCAGTGGCCTGAAATTTTCACAAAGTTTTTCTCAATTTCATAAAACTCCTAAATGATCAAAAGTAGGATCCAAAGTGGAATTTTGAAGCACTAAAAAGATTTCCACTTTGACAGTTGTGACTATAACTTTTGCGATCCTTGAAAAATCCGATTTATATTTTCCTTTATTAGTAGATCAATCATAATTTGTATTATACTACTGCCAGTTAAAATATAAAGTATTAACTATCTTAGGATGCCACCCAAGCTTCCAAATCGCTTTTACATCTCAATAACGGATTTTGTTTGATTTCTTCCTAACATAATTACCAATATTAATACGGCTACAGTAATAAAACCTTCAGATTATGCTAGCAATTAAATGCAAAATATTAATGCAGAAAAAAGAAATCAATGAAATACCTTAGAGACAAACGGCATCTCTTGTACAATATTCTCGACTGATGATGTTACAGGTTCCTTCATCTTGATTTCCTTCATTATATCTTACTTATTGTATTTCATATCACCTCATCATCCTAAAGAAATTGCAGTTTATCCAAACAATATATCTCGCACCTCAAAACTAATTTTTTGATTTTTCATTCCTCTGAAAAGAATCTACCACTGGCAGAAAAATGCTAAGTAAAACAAAACTTAAAATACGGCCCGTAAAATAACTGGCCGAGATATACCGTTGCATTGGTAAATTTAATTTCATCTTAATTTGAACTATTCGGATTTTTTCAAAAATTTCTAAATTATTTCAAAATGAATTAAAATTGTAATAACTTCACTATGATATCTTTCAGAATTTTACCCGATCAGTTGCTTCTATCATTTTTATCAGTGATGATATAAGCTTGAACTGTAGAAAATATTCCAAACTATCATCTTACATGTCAATTTTATTTTTAAGGTAGAACAGAGGAGCACTGATAGCCTTAGTCAGCTGTCATTTGCAGTAATTATCGTTAAACATATATAATATTCCATTTCCTATCTTTTCCTTTTCTTCTTTCATTTCTTTAACCGATATATACGTAAGTACGTGCATACGTACGTGTGATACGTGTGGAAGGTACGTATCTACCCTCTGTAATCCTAATATCTCATAGGTTATCAATTATTTTATGGATGTAAAAAAAGAAAAGGAATTGAACGTGATAGGAATTTATGATTAACTTGAAAGTGAAGAGAAAGAAAAATAAAAATAAGCGGAAAGGGACAGTTAAAAAGCTCTAGTTATTTTGTGTAACATTAGAGAGCAGATAGATTTTAAATTCTCTCTCTCTCCTCTCTCTCTCTCTCCCTCTCCCTCTGTCTTCAACATTTCTGCAATGATATAAAGCCGTATCATCAATATCATCATTAATCTACTACCACTAGCAGTTGCGATTGCATTAACAATAATAGTAGGAATGAATTGATTAGTTCGTAATTAGTGATTATCTATTGTTATCTAATAATTTACTTAATAAAAAGAATTTTGATTATTTTGATAAATTTGATATTGATAAAGGAAATATAAATGGTAGCGATTGAAAAGCTTATGGTAGCTTATGCAATAGTAATAGCAATAGCAATAGCAATAGCAAATAGCAAATAGTAATAACAACAAACAACATCAACAAATAATAATAGCTACGACAATAACCTTCGACCTTCGACAACCAGTCCTTCGATACAACAACATCAATAACAGAAAACAACAATGCTTCGTAGTAGTCGGCGCTCATCACTTGTTGGTTCACAGCATTCTATTCCATCCAGACGATCATCCGGTAGTTTAAAGGATGTTGAACGAATTCAAATTGCCGAAGCACAGGTAGAGTTTTATTTGAATTTCTTTTTTTATGGACAAGTTGGAAAAGTAAGGAAAGAATTGAAATTATGATAGAACTAATATGATTGAAGAAAAATAAGTATGAATTGAAAGTTATTTAAAATGAAAGTTTAAAATGATTAAATTTGTAAGTAAAGTAAAGTAAACGAGTAAGAATTGTGCAAATTATAATTTATAAAAATAAAATGGACCAAAAAAAAATATTCTCGAATGAAAATCTTAGATTTCATTTTCTATTTCTTTTAAGCATTTTATTGATTGTTTATATAATTTTTTAAGCATATTATTGTAAAATTTTTTACATGCAAAATTTATATTTTTGAATTTTAAGTAAATCATTCTTCTTGTTTTCGAGTAAAAATTAACTTTTATTTTTAATTCATTAAAATTCAGTTGATTGGGAAGAAATTTATGAAATATTTCTGTTTACAATGATATGTTTGTTTTTGTATATTATCAAATAATATTGTTTAATCGTTTTGTTGATATTGAAACTAGTACGTACAAATTATTAGGAATTAAAAATACAATTTGAATTATCTCTTCTCTTTCGTCGATTTCTATAAGTTTTCAATTCACTTATTTTATTTAATTATATCTTTCAGTCTGTAAAGCGTTTATTTCATTTCGTGCTTACGAAAGTATGATGAAGGATAAATATTGTTATGCTATTCTTAAATTTAAAAATACATTTTGATACTTTACAATTATTTTATCTAATAAAAAAAAAGTTTCACAACATTTTTAATTACTTTCTGATACACATTTGTTCGAATGATTCACTTAAAACATTCGTCATATTACTCTGATATTTTTCTTGAAGCAATTTCAACTTATCTAATCTTAGCATTCCATGTTATTATTTAAACGCTAAATATCATTTCAGAGGAATGGAAAATCAAAAGAAAAAATGAAAAAAATAATCAATAGAATTCTACATTTATTCCGAACTATTCTTACAAGGAATTAAATTCAATTTAAATTCAAAAATCAATTAACATTCAAAAAACAAAGAGTTAAATTAAATCACAAAGTTTTTTTGGTGAAAAAGTATTACTTTGAAACAATCGTTTAGATATTGTTAAAATTATTTACTTGCATTTTTTATTTTTAGAAGAAAAGAAATGTTCCTCCTCAATTACTTATATCGATACTTTGTGGAGGACCATTACTCCTCTTTTTACATGTCTATGCAGTAAATAATTGTAATGCATCCTTTCTTCAGGTAAATAAATTTAATGAAATCACTAGAAATTATCTATATGAGATTTTCAACTTTCTATTTAAGATTTCTTCTTAAATTGAAAAGATTTTTGTTTAATTCACGATTTTCCAGTTTATGCAAATGTTATGGTCTGGAGATGATGTGCTGTATCAGATTTTTCCATCACCATTTTCATCAGTGGCTTGGAAAATTCTTATTTTTCTCACACTTCTTCAACTTATCTTTTATCTTACCCTACCCAAAGACATTGTTACAATCGTCAACAGTATGGGTAAGGATCAACATATCATTTTACACTGATAATTATTCGAGCAGTAAAATTGTAAAACTTTTTTTAATATTTAATACTTCTCTTGATATCTCTTAATATTTAATCTAAACAAGTCAAAAATAGTAATTGATTGAACTGGATCGGTTTAATTACAGGTGAACGAGACTGGCGTCCGGTGAATTCATTTCAGTCATGTCTTCTTGTAATATTGTTATTTATTTTTGGCTCAGCTCTAGGTTTCTATAAAGCTTCCATTATTTATCTCAACTGGATCCAAACTTTATCACTGTTAAACTTTATATCCATGATTATGGTTTTATTATTATATATACGACAACGAAGTGATGACGATGATGCCTGTAAGTTATATACAAATTTTTCTTGCGAACAATAAATAAAACAAAGATTACAGATTAGTGTGTTCATTTCAGTTGACGTGAATTCAATTGTATAAGTTAATATACTTGCTATAAAATACATTAACTTATATACGCTATGAAGAAGCTAAAAGTCACATAAAAATGAAAAGATCAATTAAAAAAATCTAATTCTAAAATCTTTAATTTTTAGTTTGAACATCTTTTGAATGTAATTTGCAATTTTCTTTTGTTTAGTAAAATAGTTAAATTTTGAAACTGGAAATAAAGTTTAAAAGAGAGTAATGCGAGAGATGGCAGAATATTTGAAATTAATCATTTATAGCTGATGTTATCAGTAGTTTATTTTTTGGCACTGATTTGACGCCAATGATTTATTCAATTGATCTCAAACATTTTATAACGTATAGAATTGCTCGAACTTTATGGCCATTATATATTATTTCATCCATATACTACAATTATTCATTTTATGGAGCAGTCAGCAGTAAATGTTTAAATTATCCTTTCAAATTTTTTTGTTACAATTCAATTTATTGAAATTAAATAAAATTGATGATTTATAATTTGGTCAATTATAATTTAAATATCAAACTGAATTTTAAGCGAATTACTTTGATAACTGTTCACTGTTCATCGTTTATAGAGAAGCTTCTGATTTATGACTAAAAATTTGTCATATTCAATTATTGGAATGATCTGATAACTAATTCATAATTTACCTTTCCCATTTTCCATTTAATTCATTTATTAAAATCATGCTTCTTTTTTTACCAATTTTGATTTCAGTAATTTTAACAAATGCTTCTTTTTTTACAGGTAATTTATTGTTCTGTGCCATTTTGCAGCTTATTTATATTGGCAAAACACATTGGTATGAGCATTTGCAATACAGTCAATTGGATGCTCAAAATAAGAAAGCTGGTTTGTTATTGTGTAAAATGATTTCCGAATAATCTTCCCAACAATCAGTATTTGATAAATATTAATATGTTCATTGTAATTTCTAGTATGTTTTCTTTTTTGTATAAATAAGTTTTAAGCTGGAAATATTTCAAATAAAAGTGATATAATAAGACAACAGTAAATTTCTCTTATTTCTGAATAATTATGAGAATGAGAAAAATTAATTTACCGATAAGAAAATTGAATAATTAATTGATTATATATGGAAATGTTGTAAAAATATATAGAGATGTATAAATATAAATGTAAGTGATGAAGAATAAGTTTGGATGAATTATTTATTGAAACGCAATCGTTTAACTTGATCCTTACAATCTTATCGATATCTCTGTTCACTGAAATATAAGTAGGAAACAAAATTTCTCTAATTTCTAAAACTTGTGTCAATATCATCCGGTGAATTCTCAAAATCATATCAAATATTCATTTTGATCTTAAAGATTGCTTAAAATAAACCCTAATCAAAAGAATTATTCTCGTATCAGTTTAACATGGTATAATTTGTAAACTAATGTACATTAACAGAAAGAGATTTTTTCTCCAATTGTTAAGTTATTTTAGTTATTTCAAGGAAATAAAATTTACTGAAATAACGATTTCAGTAACGATCTTACAAGCAGTACATGGCAACATTTCCTTTAACATCACAATCCATCTTATATCTCATCCATCATCCATCATATCTGATACGAATACCTGTTCCATTCTTTTTGAAATACAAATCGATTTTGTGGCATTTTCGAATGATAAGGAATACTTTTAGTCTTGGAGATTCATTTGGATTAAAATGATTAATTTGCCTTAGTTAGAGAACTACTTACCTTTTGTAGTCCAGAATCATAAAATCAATATGAGAATAATTTTTTTGATTGGGATTTATTTTAAGGGATCTTTAAGATTACAATATATTGACACAAATTTCAGAAATTATAGAAGTTTTCTTCTATCTTGTTGTGTTTCATCTTTTTCCTAATCATTTTTTAACTCAATTCTAATAAGATAAAAAAAAATTTTGAAGAAAAAAAATAACTATAATAAATGGATATCTCTTTTACAGATCTGTTTTGGAGATTTTAGTGATGAACTTCTTTATAATTTTAATTAATTTGAATGTTCAATAATTAAAAATTTGATAGCTTGGCTTCTCATAAAGTTTTGATATATCTTTCTCCTTTCATTTCAGCTACTAATATCGATAATAATATCAATCATCTCTCGAATGAGTGTTAAGTTTGACTTACTATAACTTATATTTTAGTGCTATTAATAATCTTGTCTTTCTAAATTACGAGCAAGATATTTGAGAGCGATGTTGTAAAGTAGAAGTATAAAACAAACTGTGCCGTCTAGCACGGCTTTTTCTAAGTGAAGTAAAAACGGAAGGAAGCAGATGCAAGATGAAATATGGAAGTTAATTTTGAACCATTTGCTTAAATCATTATTAATATCTGCAATGTTGAAAATTAAAAATAAAAAAATTTTTTTTAGAATTTTATAAATTACTAAGTGTGGTCAGTTGTTGAGGTCTTTGTTTCTTTGACTGATTGATTGATTGATTGCATTTTTTCACTGTGCAGCTTTCTTACAAAGCGTTCATTCGAAAATTCTAAGTGAAATAAGAGGATTTAACTAGTAACTTTTAATTGAAAGGGAGAAATTTCTTTATCCTTCAAGTTCAATTTAATATTATAATAGCAGGAATGATTATCGATTGCAAACAGTTCAAAATTATCGTAATCCTGGAATATTTTCAGGATTTTTCTATATATGGGGAACCCTTGTACTTCAACCCGCGTTCTATGTGACACCGGTAACAGTGCTTGCACAACGGAAACTAGTACTATCTTTACCGATTAGTGTAGCAGTCTTCTTCATTGGTATCATTGCGGTGTATATTACGGTTGATTGTGATCGACAACGTGTACAATTCAGACTTGCAAATGGAAATATGAAAGTTTGGGGTGAAGATCCATTTTTTATTACCGCCAAATATCGGCGTAAGAATGGTGAAATTGCTACAAATTTACTTTTGGGTAGGTGAAAGATTTGAATTAATCGAACGAATATTCGGTCATTTAATATTGCATGCCTTAATTGACTCATATTTGCCAGCCAAGCATTTTTTTGCTATTTTCTGCTAACGATTCGATTTTTTTGCATAAAGTTTTGTACTAAATTCGGAAATGAGAATATTTAAAGGGTACCATGAATTTCAGGAAGCGGGTGGTGGGGATTGTGTCGACATCCAAATTATCTCTCTGAATGGCTTACATTTGCTTGTTGGACAATTTTGCAAGGGACAAATACATTTTTCACCTGTTTCCCACTTCTATTTCTAACATGTCATTTGTATTTACGGTTAAAACATGATGAATTGAGGTAAGTTTTTGCCTTGAAGAATTTAATTTTTTCCTCAAATTAGAAATTTACAATGCTAGATTTCCGGCAAAAACAAAACTAGTGAGGTCGTCAAAATAATTCTCTTTTCAGATGCTTGGCAAAATATGGACCATATTGGTTGCAATATCGGAATCGAGTGAAATGTTTGCTCATTCCTCTGCTATTTTAAATTCTAGATAAATTTATGCGATTCAGAGGAAGAAGTGCCGTTGAGAAAGATAGGAAAATAATGTTCTATTTTAATTTAGTTGTTTATGCTGGATACGTATTAAACACGTTGATCGGTTCGTTGGCAGATCACGTTTTTATCGATTGCGTTGCATTATTCGAATTCACTAAATACATTGAGTGGTAAATAATTACACCTTGTGTATTTAGAAATCGTTTTTTTTAAATTGCCATTTGTTGACTGAATGAACAGACAGTTGTCTTTTTGCACTATCAAATGTCAATAAAATTTTATTACTCTTCTCAAATCTACATAAAATTTGAAATTCGAAGCCTAACATAATAAACATTTTTTAGCATTCTATTAAATATCTTAAGAAAATCAGTCTATCCATTAACTAGTACCGTACTGGTCGACATTCATTAAAAAATTCATCCAAAAGCGCATCTTCATAGCTAGGTGGCGGTGATGTACCGTATTGTGTAGGCGGATTTATGGAATAAGTTGGTGGCAATGTATTGTTGGTTATCATTAAATCGTTCATCATCTGGTTGTTTGATTTTGCTTTGAATAGTTCTCTTTTTCGTTGTCGCATGCTGCGAGCTTCTTAAATTGTATTAGATTTAATAAATAAGTTCAAAGATTAAGATTTAATAGTTTGATCATAATTTCATCTATGAAAATCATTTAAATCATCAATAGAATCAAATTATAAGTTACGACTTAATTTTAGAATTTTTGAAATTAAACAAAGATATTGCTTTCACCTCATTCACCTTATTCGAAAATGAATGTAAGATTTAACTGTTTCTTTTAAATCAATTTCATATCAGAATTCTCTGAAATTTATTCCTTGTACTCTTCAACGAGAACATTAAAATTGTTGTACTGATATTGCTACAAGTTTTTAAGAAAAAAAAATTCAAATCTTTGACAAAAAGTGATCAACAGAATTTTAAGATTACTCTGAAGAAATGATATAATAGCTTCAAACTGTTGTGGAATTGATACTACAAAAAAAGATCCAAAATAAGTTTAATGTTTATTGAAGATTTCAACTTAAATTAAAGTTTGAGTGTTAAAGTGGAAATAAAGTTAATGATCAAATTTGTCAACTTTATTAGTTAAATAGGAAAGGTGAAATTTTCGAATGATAAGTAAATTGTGGATATATTCGATGAAAAGGAAAACAGAAGAAGAAAATTATTGAAATTTAAATCTTTTCTAGCTAGGAACTCAAGCACCATCATTCATAGTGAACGATAATATCCTTCATATCTCAAGTGGATTGACAAAAAAATGCAAATAGCTTTTAAATAAACATAAGCAGTTAAAACATTCCTACTTCGTTTTTCGATCTTAAAATCAACTAAATTTTCAATAGTACTATCAGAACGTCTACAAAGAATAAAGAAGTAAAATGCAAAAGCAATATAAAAGCATAATACTAACTTTGTATAGTTCGGAAATTCTTTTCACGTAATCGTGCTGTTATTCGTTGTACCACACGTCGCGTACGTCGCATTTCAACAATTTTATCCAATTCCCATTGTTTACATTTGTTTATTCCAATAATCATTGCGATTACCATAGCAATACAAAATAGAATAGTTGGTAGGACAATTGTTATCACGACATCTGTTGAAGGCACATAATATGCTTTAGGCATTTGAACACGATGATGCATCGTTTGATTGATAATTCCGGCACTCATCACACTTTTTTATCTTTTTAGCCATTAAATCATTTTTCCGTACCAATTACATCTATGAGTATTCCTGAAAAAGAGAAAAAAGAAACCGGAAATAGATATTTCAGATGAATGCCAACAAAAACGAGAAACAGAACTACAATCAGATTATTTCAAATATGATAAAAAGCTTATCTGAAAGATAAGCCAGTAGTTGATAAGACTTATCACATGAAAAATGTGAATAAATTCAAACTGAAATAAATGCTTGAACGAGGAAATTTGCTTAAGGCAAAAGAAATGAATGAAATCCGATCCATTTAATTTATAAATTTGTAAAATTCAATTAAGGAATTAAAAAATTTCAAGTTTTTTCAAATTTTAATTAATTTATATGATTTTATCTCAAATTATTTATCTCTTACATTTCCAATCCATTTGCTATTTATCTTTGCATAACTTCTGGCTATGAATATCAGGAAAACAAAAAACGGAAAATACTCAGGACAAGACTGAATCAAATATAACTCTGTGCCGGAAGGAATTGAAATCAGAAGCGAAACAGGATTGGATAAGTGAATTCCATGCAATCTTTTCATGCATGCATTCACGGCAGACAAACACTCAGCTTACTACTTAATTGCAACAGAGGAAAGTCGATATTTGCGTGCCAATCCTCCTTCTATTTATAGCAAATTCTCCTCTCTCAAGCCTTCTTCTAATGTTTCCCAATGGGACATTCGATCGATACGTGGAATAAGTCTCCAAATTTTTTAAAGAGTACTCTATACTTTTAAAATAATTCTAAAAAATATTGTATAGCGGAATTTATTGATGCAATATTATGCTGAAAAAAGAGTTTTATTGTTTTTTAGTAGAAATATTTAGCAAAAATAGCTTGATAAATTTTGAATAAGTATAGCAGATAAAGGCTACATATTCCGCTTTGTTCAATTAAACTAAACTTCATGTCGAAAAAATTCGTTCTATTTCGAAATCAACGTCTTCATGAGATGTTGAATTGCACATTGAGTAAGGAACTTGAGCTAGGACCGCGATTTTAGGGTAGTTTCCTAAATGACGGGTTAGATTGGTTGGGGGCGTTTATGTTGTGCGAGGTCATGGTTCCATTCCGGATTCCGGGGTTATGATGTCATCCGCTAATCTGTTTGTCAGACTGTCATTTATTCTTGCGAGATATAATTTTTTTACCAGCGTAATTTCAAGAAACACCATTTCCTCCTAGGGTGATCATACACGAGTGATCATACACGTTTTGATTGTTTATGGTTATGCTTGGCCCTCCTTATACCATATATCAGCTACTATAACTTTTAGTTCACTTTCAGCACAGTTTTTAGTAGTTCAGATGGTCTCACGTTGTCAAACTAAATTAGGGTTGATTAAAACACTTTGGAAGTATATAATTAGCCATTGTAGTATAGAGCCGTACTTCCATTAACATGTTATAATTATAACGTTGCATAATGCCATAGTCTGGAGTATGGTATTTTTATAGACCTTTCGATTTCTTATGGGAGAAGATTTGTATAAGTGTTTCAATAAGAATGGGAATATTAAGTTATTCGAAATAAAACTTTAATTTCAGGTTGGAAAAGTTTCTGAAATGGGACGTAGAATACGAGTACAGCGTAAGGGACCGGGAGGTATTTTCAAGGCACATAATAAACACCGGAAAGGAGCAGCGAAGTTACGACCGGTCGATTATGCGGAGCGGCATGGTTATATAAAAGGAGTTGTGAAAGCTATTATGCACGATCCAGGACGTGGAGCACCCTTGGCACTCGTCGAATTTCGCGATCCTTATCGGTATAAAATCCTGAAGAGTACAATGATTGCTGCGGAAGGGCTGCATACTGGGCAATTCATTTACTGTGGACGAAAAGGTAGCTTTTCGTATTTCTGGTTGAACAAAATTATGTAGATGTGTCACTAAGTAAACATATGCTTACATTAAATATTTATAGCTATTATATTATTCACTAAATAATGAAGAGTTGGAATATATGAGGTTATGGGTTCCTAAGGACTGGCTAGAATTCAGTTGGACTTTATGCATCATATGAGCTAAAATACTTTGTAAGTAAGTGATTAACGCTATAATTTTTGGAAGAGTTTGATGTGTTTCAGCCCAAGTTCAAATTGGTAACATATTGCCACTTTCTGAGTTACCTGAAGGAACTACTGTATGCAATTTAGAAGAAAAAACTGGCGATCGTGGTCGTCTTGCACGAACTTCAGGTAATTAGAATAAAAAGAATTTTTGAGATGATTAGAGAGAGCGGTTCAGAGTCAATTTTATTGAATTCTGTATTCGTTTTGTCAACGCTTGTATCTTGCTATAGGAAATTATGCTACTGTTGTTGCGCACAATCCAGAAACTAAGAAAACCCGTGTACGTTTACCGTCTGGAGCAAAGAAGGTTCTGGATTCTTCAAATAGAGCAATGATTGGTATGTTTTTATTCTAAATATTCAGAACATATGAGACTATTTATGAATTTTATCGGAAATCATATCAGTAATATCTGAATATCTGAAAGTATTTTCTGCTATAGGTGAGATTTGCGTATTTCTTCATTGAGTGTTTAGCTAAATTTGATGTGCATGGAGCATTATAATACAAATCCTTTTTTTGATATTTACTTTCTGACACGTTTAGGTATTGTTGCTGGTGGTGGAAGAACAGACAAACCGCTGTTGAAAGCAGGAAATGCATATCATAAATACAAAGCTAAGCGCAATTGTTGGCCAATGGTGCGTGGTGTTGCAATGAACCCTGTAGAGCATCCTCATGGTGGTGGTAATCATCAGCATATTGGACATCCATCAACCGTAAAACGTGGAACAAGTGCTGGACGTAAAGTAGGTCTTATTGCGGCACGTAGAACTGGCAGAATTCGTGGTGGTAAACCAGAGAAGCACGGAAAGGAGGAAGCAGTTTAAAGCTGAGAATATCTTACTTCATGTTCTCATATTATTATTATTGGTTAACAGTTCTTGGAGTGTATTTTATTGTTATATAAACTATCAGAATAAAATTTCTGTTAACATGTTGTTGACAAACGATACAAGGATCTTCAAAAGAAATAAAGGAGGGGGTAAAAAAAGCTAGTTGAGTTCTAATTCATCTCGATTCTCTGGATGTGCTGCTACCCGTTCGCGCATAGCAAATTCTCGATTAATTTTTGAACTAAAGTTCATATAAGTAATGGGTGGTAGAGCAGCTTCATTGTAGAACCATCGACCATCATCTAGTCGATCGATAATTGCCGTGCAACAGTAAGGGAATTTCTCCTCTTGATTGATGAGCTCTCGAGCAAGGACTGTACGGGGTGGGTCGCGGAATGCACCGATTGCCAAGTCTACCGTCGATGCATGCCCAACAATCTACAGTTTAAATGATTAGAAAGTTGAGAACCTAAAATTACCCAATCGAATATATGTTACGATTAAATTACAGTGAAGTTACATGCGTGATGTTGATCAAACTCTATTAACTTACAAGTATTTCCCTCTTAAAAACTAGGATTGTTCATTAATTCGTGAGATATGACAACCTTTAACCCTTTAACCCATTTCAGCAATTTCAGCAAAATTAACCAAAATTAAAAATTAAAAATTTACCAAAACTACATGACTCCATTGGTTTGTGGCTAATCGTTGTATCATATTTTGTACACGTTTACTGTACATTTCCACGGTTTCATTCATTTTCCAAATCTATGGATTGAAGTGTGAAAAATGTACTCTTTACTCACGTAACCCACGTGACCAATTCCAAGTAAAATTTTATAATACTAAGCTGTGATGATTGATTTGCGTTATCAAATCATTCTCGTGATTGATACACTGATTACTTATTTACAGCACCATTTTTAATAGGTACTGATTCCAGTTTTAATTAACTGATTACTTATTTACAACAACTGATTATTAATTAAGATTAAGGTAATTAAGATGATATAATGTGAACACATGCATTAATTAGTCGTTCACAATTATTCCTTACTTTCAAGAAATTTTAACTTAAGAGAGAGAAAAAGATATTTCAATTTGTATTTTCATTCATTCAGGTTACTTTCAAAAGTTCAGCTATCACTCACATCATCCATTGTTGTAACCGGTACATAGTTCCGATCGATGTTGAAGCTAGCGTCGCAAAGTTCTTGAGGTGTTGCGAATTTCGGTTGTCCGTTTGGATAAAATCCGGTAAATTCGAAAAGTGTTGGTTCGATCCGAATTCTAATATTATTGCGTTTGTTCATTCCTTTTAACACTGAATATGCCGTTTGTATGCAACGTAATGATGGTGACGTATAAATGATACCTTAAAAATTTCCAATTTATTAAAGTTCAAAATTAAATTCAATAATTAGTCAGAATGCATACAGGTAAGATAGTATTGCAAACCATACAATAGCAAAACAATACTTCAAATGCCAGTTAATTAAATAGATCTTACTCAATAATTTAAATTTAAACGAAAAGAGCTATACAACATATTCATATGTAAAACATTCATGATTTTAGACAAACTAAAAATTTTGTAAATCAATAATTTTTGACCTTTTAACCTTCTCCAATAGCAATATATTTCCAGTATTAACTTATTGGCAAAGTTTGTTTAGTAAAAACTTATCAATCAGACCTGGTGCAGATCTGTTAACAAGAAGTCCTCTTCCAACCATTTCTGCAAGAATACAACCCATCTCCGAAATTATTGTATCATCTTCGTAATGCTTGAACGGTCGTTTCAGTTCCGGAAGTTGGAGAGGCTTAAAGGACTCATTTACACTTCTCTTATTGTTCTAGCAATAAATTGCTAGTAATTCGAGAAACAAAATTAGAAAAATATATTATTATGACAAATTACCATATTCAAATCGAAAGCATGATATGATCCGGATGACGTAGATTTACGGATCCAGTCCGGAAATAGGTCATCAATTCGCTCACCATGACGCATAACAATCAAGCGATAAGGTAGCTCTTTGAATGCTGTACTATGGAAACAATCACTTTACTATTCTTTCGAAAATAATCGTTTTTCCGAATATCAATTATCCTTTGTATATTTTCTTTCCGTACTTATAGTGGTAATTATAGTGATATTCAATGATTAAATGTTTTAGTAATAACGAAAAATAACTATAAAAATAGTCGGATGTTTTAATAATACTTATAGTGGTAATTATAGTTTAGTAATAACGAAAAATAACTATAAAAATAGTTGGATGTTTTAATAATCACGAAAAATAACTATAAAAATAGTCGGATGTTTTAATAATCACGAAAAATAACTATAAAAATATTTTAAAAAAATTGAAAATTTAATTTTCTTAAATAGCAATTACTATTTCTCCAATCCATCGTTTTCTTCAATTCTTCAAATATTTTGCTTGTATCTAAACGATTAATTGTAATTGATCAGAAATGAAAAACAAGTAATGAAGACTGGAAGGTAAAAAAAAAACTTTCAATGAAACCTTTACTTATCAATTTTACAATAAACTATCAAACAAACCGTTCAAAAGCAAGCCTCAAATAACAATGACTTCAATATCGAATGATTAATTTAATTATCAGGCAGTTTAACTTCCGTATTGGAAATTTAAATTGTAACTTATTACGCCATATAATGATCATACATACAAAGAATAATTTCCAATGCTGCAGAAATGCATGCATGTGCGCGCATTGTGCATGCTAACGTGCAAACGTTTAAATTTGCACGAAAAAAAAAGGAGCAGTTGAGAAAAAAAACACATTAGAAATGGAAATTCATTTCAAAATTATTTCAATTCAAATGATTTCAAATTTTATTTCAGAAGAAAATAATTAATAGAAGCTGAAGGATTGAAATGAAAGAGAAAAGCTTTAGTGAATGTTTTGATTTTTCAGTGATACTTTTATTTGATGATACTATCATTTAATTTACTTTTAGCTATCACTTTATCAAATTATCATTTCATTAACCTTAACTCATTCAATTTATCAATTATTAATTATTAATTATTTAATTTCAATTATCAATTATTAATATGCAAATGCTTAATTCTATCATTTAAAATTTCAAAAATGTTGAACAGTAAGCGACGAACGGTGTGGAAATGTCGCACATTGATCGCAAAAAACTATTCAAAGCTTCCAAAAGTGTGATTTTCCCAATCGCAACTTTTCATAATTATAATTATTTCTTACTTTCTCTTATCCTCGGCTCTATTCCATTAATCCTAACAAGCTTAAAAACTTAAATGCTTCAAACGAATAATTGTAAAAGTTCATTCGTTCATATTTTCATTTCAATCCTATCATCCTTTCATGTGTTTTAAATCAACAAAGTAATATTTGAATATCGAATACTTCATTAGCTAATTCATTAGCTAATTGAGTAGCTACGATAATAGAATTATCGAAAATTCGATTTCAATAAATTTAATTTACAAGATTTCATACTTTGAGATATTTTACTTCTAAGCTATTTAACTGTTTAAACAACTATTTAAAATGATTAGAAATAAAAAAAATAATAGAATTATCGAAAATTTAACTTTCATATAAATTTAAATATTTTACAAAAATTAGCGATTTTACTTATTTATTTTATACTTTGAATTCATTCTATGCTTTGAAATAATTTGCTTCTAAGCTATCTAACTATCTAAATAACTATTTAAATTGATTAGAAATAAAGAAAAAATCAAAATTTGATAGTACCAAAAGTTTAATAAATCGTCGAATAATCCCAGCAAGGAAAACTCTAATCATCATCACGTGAAAATTCACTATGCTTACGTGTTGTAAACGTATAACGTGAAAACCGTGACGTGAACATTTTTGTATGAGATTTTAATTTTTATTGTGTCATTATTTATAATTAATTAGAAATATTTTTGTGAATAACAGAAAATAAAATAAAGTAAGTCGTAGCACAATAATAATAATAATAATAATCAGTTTAATTAATGAAATTATTGATCTTCCATTGAAAATTGTATTTCAACGTGAAATTCATGCAACTGTGAACCAATCGAATCGCAATTATCATCACAGCAACAAACTATCGTTTCCTGATTAGCACCACTTTCCGGATCTGATTCCGATACTATTCCGCATTCCTCATAGAACAATTTTTCAGCACAGACCAGATCCATACCTGAATTATACAAAAGTTAAGATAACCATATATATTAAGTAATATGATGAAATTGAAATAGTATAATTTCAAAATAAAAGAATTCTTCATTACTTCTTATCAGAGCATTGATAGTTCAAGTTATTTCACATTTTAATGAATATTTGATAAAGTTAAAATTATGCTATCAAAACAATTAATTAATTGCTCATGCTAATAGCTCGAAATAATTCCATGATGAAAATTAAAAATCAAATGAAGCCAAGTTTGATTTTAACAAATTTAACCGTCTAATAATCTATGATACTGGATAAGATACTTTTTTAATATTATCATAGAATCAATCATATATCAGTTTAACATACTTATCAATTATTTAAATGAAAATTATCTCACGGTGATGAAATGTTTGGAATAAATTAATGTTTATGAAGTATTAGGCTAAATTGTTCTTCCGTAAGGTAATAGTTAAGTTAATAATTAATAATTAAATTAATAATTAAACGTTTACTTTCATCCTCGTTGAATTTTGGTGGTTTTTTAACGCATAAGCTTACTATTTTCGCTTCTTTTTGTTCATCTAAAATAGGTCAAATGTCAAAAATATATAGTCAAAAAAGTAAATTTAAATTTTAGCCTAAACTGATTGATTGATTGATTGAAAAAAATCACAAAATTAACATAATTCGCATTTTTCCTTTTTTTAAATATTTATCAATTCTTAATTTTAAAATATTAAAGCAACTATTACTTTATTAATTAAGTTACATTTGTATTTTTCGATACTTTTCCTGAAACATTTAACCGGAAATTTCAATGAATAAAATATAAAAACTTACTATCAATAACGATTGTACCGAAAATACTTTCACTATGACACCATTTTGGTTGTTTTGACGTTGTGTACGGTGCAAGTTCGTTTGGAATCGTTTTTCTACTCTTTAAAATACCCAAAGATCAGTAGTTATCAGTAGTTATCACTTATCACTTATCACTTATCATTGCATGCATACACGTAAGCTACGAGATGTATAAATGGATTACAGGATATATTATAATTATGCCAATAAATAGCTAATATTGTAAAGTTGTGCTAATGTTAAATAGCTAATGTTATTTATATTAGGTGAAAATTTAAAATTACTTATTAGAAAGTAATTTGATTTGATGCATGAAAAATAAAACGAAAAGTTGGCTTGCAAATTTATGGAAAGTCTAATCTTACGTGAAATAAACGTGAAAGGTACGCCCAATTTGCATCATAGATGGAAGTGAAAGAATTGAAATGCTTACTTTAGATAAGTTTGTTTCATAAATAGCAACTTGTAAAGCTTTTCCTTTCTCGTAACTATTCAAATTACACGGTTTTCGATTTCCATACGTATTGCGACAAATGCACAAAATCAATTCACCTTTTACTAATTGCACGCATAGTTGTGTTGTTTCACCTGATCTTAAAATTTAAATTTCATTTCCGATTTCGTTAAAATAATCAAAAATAATTAATTCATTAGTCTAGTCTTAATATAAGTTAATTAAAACTGTCCTAATTTAATTTTCACGTTTTTTTTTCTTTCCAGTTATGACAAATATTCTAATTTATTTCTAGCAACTAAATTTGATACTTAAAAAATAAATCAAATTTGTTGATATCAATTAATTAAGTAGTAAGTGATAACAGGTAATTGAAATTGTCAGGATGAAATGGAAAGTAAGTGAATTGAGAATGAAGCTTACAAGGTGTACATTGTATACGGAATCATTGCCAATTGAAATTTCACTCTGTTTATAAGTGTTCTACGAGCTGTACTTCCACTAAACGAGTAATAAAACTCTGCAAAACTTCTTCTAAATACTTTTTTTTTAAAGTAAAAAAAGGAGGAAATTACTCAATCGATGGAAAGAGTTAAGTTACAATTTGAATCTAAAAGAATTTAAACAACAAAAATCAATGATACGTCAAATTAACAAAACGTCTATTGATTTTATTATAAATGCTAAAATATTAATTGTACAATTAAATTTTGGATGAATTATGGATGAGTTAGATACTTTCTATTTTTGAGAGTAAACATGACAATATACGATTTTTTAAAGTGATCAAGAAAAGCTCTGATTATTCCGGGTCACTTTAAAGCGATCAGGAAATGCTCTGATTATTCCGGGTCACTTTAAAGCGATCAGGAAAAACTCTTCGCCATCCTTTTTCTCTCTATTATCCAAAATATCATCATCCTGCTATTTCTTTTTCAAAATTCATAAGTTTCAAAAGATAGATCACAGTTCGATATTATCTACTCAATAAGCTCAAATTCTAAACAAAGTTCAAATACTTCTAGGTAATTTTGAAGAAATATAGAATCATGACTTTAGCTTGAAAGTATTAGCTTCATGTAAATCTGCAAGAATTATATTCATCACTAGAAAATAAATTTTTTTTTAAACATTTAAAAGAATACGAACTGTCGCCAATTGCTCTGAAGTCCAAAAGTGTTGTACAGTACGGTGATAAATCGTTTACTTTAACTTTTGGTTTCTCCTTGAATTTCATTGAATGATCTGCCTTATATGACGCACAGTAATACTTTCGATTCTGAATTAAAATTTTGTAAATTGAAATTGGTACGATTTGATGAGAGTACTTATCATACAGTGTTAATGATAGCTAAATAGGACTAACGTCTAAACATATTTTAATAGAAATTAAATACCTTTAATAGAAATTGAATATTTTACTAGAAATTGAGTAGAAGAGAAAACGATCAATTCATTTAGACTATTATTAACTTATCAATTAAAAGACTCGATTGAATGAGTCTTTTAATACTAAATTTATCATACTTAGGCCTAACACACATCATTAGCCTCTACTCAAATCTTTGCTATCCACAAATTTGTTACTCGATGACTCGATTACCACATTATTAAAATAGCTAAATCTTAAATTTCAACTCAGCCTTCCTTATCACCATATCAGCACAAATGATAAAAATTCTCAATAACACAACTATTGATATCTTCTCTCTTAAAGTAAATTTCATATCATCGGTAAATAGTTAATATTAACTTTTTGTTTTCGCTTAATTAGTAGAAATGATTTCAAAAAGCAAATCGCTATGAGTAATTAAACAAATTTCATATCGATAAATGCTAAACATTCACTTAATTAATGAACTTTTTTCAACTAAATTCATCCGTAATTCTATTTTTCCCGCATAAGTTAGAGTATAGCGATATAATATAGTAATTTTAGTTTTAAAGTATTAATTACTACTTTTCAATACTAATTAAGTATTACTTACTATTTTAACACAAAAAAAGATTCGTTCACTTATTCATTAAAGCTTAAACAAAGCTGATTTCAATTTGAAATTATTATCTAATTTTAGGAAATTTCAGATATGAATTATTATGAACTATTATGAATTACGTGATTACGAATTAAACGTTTTTCCATTTTTCATAAATTGTATAACAGTGAAATGATTACATTATTCACGTCAGAATGACACGTAAATGCTTGTATTATTTAAGTCACAATAACACGTAAATGCTTGGCATCGTAAAATTTGCATTTGAAAAATGGAATAATGAAAAAATAAATCAATCTGCTTACAAAAATAATAATTCATTTCAAATTTTTTTCATAAGAAGATATAGAAGAGTGCCGAAAAGTGGAGAAAAAACGTTTTACTGAATATTTCGCTTTTTCGGCGATATTTTTTCTCAGATTTCTATCACAGGGCGGTTTCCCGGGAATTGTTTCACAGCGACAGGCGAACAATCTCATCGGCATAAATTCCGTCTCGAAATATTTCAACAAATCGGTATAGTCATAGCAATAACGAGTTCGAAGATAATCACGTTTTAGCTGCAAAAGAAAAAAAATTGTTGACAATTCATTAATTAACTTGAACAATTTCAAATTATCACTTTAAAAGATTAAAAGTTTGTTTTAATTAATAAATGAATTTGAATTACAGAAAGAGAAATGGTATCAGTTTTAGCTATCACGCAATATGAGTTTTAGGTATCATGAGTTTTAAGTATCATGCAATATGAGTTTTAGGTATCATGAGTTTTAAGTATCATACAATTATCAGTAACTTTACTCCTTTTATCATTTTCATTAACTCTTTAACTTACGTCAACGTCGAGATAGTCACATGCGTTTGGTTCTAATAATGCATATGAGTAATCAATTGGTTGTATGGCAGAACCTAAAAGAAATCATTAAATTAAAGAAGACAGAGAGAAATGAAAAATGATAAGATCAGTTTGCACTGAAATACTGTAATACCACCGGGTAGAAAAAAGATGGTAGAATCTTCGTTTGGGAAAATCCGGTTCATATCACGAAGAGCATTTCCGGAAACGAAATGCAATAAGCATGAATGATTAGCATCCAGTTCAGTGGGATAAAAATAATCATGTAAAAAGTATTGATATTCGTTATTGTATTCGCATAATTTAGGAATTGATTTTGCAGTTGCACGTATTATCATATCAGCCTAAAATCAATATTCTATTTTATAATATTGCAAAATGAAAGAGAAATAATAATTATTGATCTTATCAAAATGTTATCAGAGAGTATTATTAAGATATAACAATTATTGATCTTATCAAAATGTTATCAGAAATTATCATTAAGAAATAATAATTATCGCTGTTATCAAAATGTTTTCGAAGAGTATCATTAAGATATAACAATTATTGATCTTATCAAAATGTTATCAGTGAGTATCACTAAGAAATAATAATTATTGATGTTATCAAAATATTATCAGAGATTATCATTAAGGAAAAGTTAAAAAGTAAAATGGAGTTAAATTAAAAATTTCTCTAACATATTTCAAATTAAAGAGTAGCATTTTCTATTAATATCATTTCACTATCACTGCTATTGTTTTGATATAAATTTTTCGATAAATTGCATAATTTTAGTTCCTTACTTTAATTAATTAACTAAATTTCTTGCAGTTTGCATGGTATTGCTGCAAGCGATTGGATACAAAAAGTTTAAGTTAAGTATCAGTGAGTATAGAAAGTTTTCTTTTTCGGATAAAAATGAAGATATGAAAAGTTCAAAGTTTAACAAACATTATAATTGCAAAATGACCTATGACCACAACAACATTTGATATGATAATTTTGCATAACTTCCGAAACACTGAATGGACATTGTGCGTCCAATGCTGAAACGAAATTTAGCATGAAATTAAAATATCAAAAATGATAATCATATCAGTAATTATCAAAAGAAAAGTTTGAAAATTTCAAATATTTTTGAATTGTTAGCTAATCAAAATGCTTCTTTCATTAGCAAATTCAAATACTTTAATTATTTTACTTTGCAAAAAAAGTAAATTAGTTGAAGAAAGGGAAAGAAAGAAGAACGAACGCAAAAGTTGCGCGCAACTAAATTGTGAGAAGTCATGCATTCGGCTATCCCAAGTACTTAAATTTAAACATTGAAATGATTGCGTAATTTTTGAACTTTCGTTAATTAATTTCTTATAACGATCCAATTCTGTTTTATGATCTGACTGCTAAACAATAAATTGATTAGATTGAAATTTAAATAAAATATAAATGAAATAATTTACTGATATGATATTAAAATGATAAGGAAAAGAATTCAATCACAAGAATATTCTTTGAAGTTTACAAAAATTAAAGAAATGAAAAATGTTTAATCATGATAATTCATTATCAATTAAATGATAAAATAAATATTCCAAACTTAATTTTCAAATTTAATATCAAATTTAAATTAAATAAATAAATATATTTATACTTATATCAATTTAAAATGATTATTTAGATGAAATATTTAACTTTTTATAAATAATTTACTCTTTCCATTACTTATGAATTACTTTACTTTCACAATTAATTAAGTATTTATTGATTTAACCTATCGATTTTCTCGTTATCACTTGTAAATCATACCGCTGATCGTTTTTGCTTTCTTGATTGACCGATTTTGGAAATGATTATTTGTTCAATAGCCCTTACTGATTGTTGATATGATAATGAAAGTTGTTGCATAGTGAAACGACCATTGAACAAAATATCAACAACCTTTTTGGTATCATTGAATTTCAGGTGAAGCTCACAAAACTGAATTAAACAAAATTACTGTTTAAATTGCATTAAAAAATAAATTACTTGGAAAAATTTGCTTTAAGACGCAATAAATTTTAATTAAATTTAATCAAATTTTGAAAAACATTTTTTCGTTCTTCTGATAAAAAAATAGTTAAATTTGATTCAATCAATGAAATTTGAGCCAATCAATAAAAATTTGAATCAATCAATAAAAATTTGAATATTCTATAAATAGCAATTTTAATTTAATTACAGTTTGTTCCATATTATCCATTAAATTGTAAACATCGCCTTTGAATTCTATTCCATCAGTGTTAAAATTGACCGTAGAATTATCACCAACGCTATCCTTATCAATGACACAAACCACGTTCGTATCACGGAATACACCGATACTCGGACCAATTGTGATTGCATTATTTATCCGCTCTGCAATAATTGTAGAAGATTAAACAGTATCCTTAAAGAAAATAATCGTTTTACACGTGTTATACACCCTGATTACGTAGCAATTTACGTCAAAGTGCAGAAAATTAGTGAAATTTGCGTCAGAGTACAGAAGTAGTGAAGTTTGCGTCAAAGTACAGAAAGTAGTGGAATTTACGTCAAAGTACAGAAGTAATGAAGTTTACGTCAAAGTACAGAAAGCAGTGAATTTTGCAATTTTTTCTTATAAGCAATTCAATAACCTTGACAGTGTGGAATTCTATCACCGTAACAACAACATTCATAACCGTAATATTTCGTTAATAACACGTATATGACGCATACGCTATAGGACTGAAATGTAAGAACGTGAACACGTATTGAACGCGCGGCATATTTCCGCTGAGAAATTTCTAAGACTAACTTTTGATGAATATGAATTTAGACAATGATTTCGTTTGTACTTGTTAGCAATAACGGACGTGTATTGGCCGATATGCTCGGTTTCCGATTTACGTGGTGGTGCGATGGTACGTAACAGTAAACTTTCCCAACTTAATCTATCAAACGCACTCGCAAATCCAACATGATTTCCAAGTAATACAGGAATCTAAAATGATACGTTTAAAATGAATTTTCAATTGTGAAATGTTCTAATCACATTCATTCATTTCAATTCAAATTTAAATTCAATTTAATTTCAGTTCAATTCATAAAATTCAATTTAAATCCAAATTCATTTCATATCAGAATAACAAATTTTATTGAGAATTGAAATAGATTATTAAGGATCCAATCTTCCGTTATAAATTATTATTGTAATTAACTATCATTGAACTATCCTTTTAATTAAGAAATTTTAAAACAAAGTTATCAAAAAACTGCAGGTGTACTCATTTTATTCTACCTATTCTTTTACCTATTTTACCTAAAATGCTTACTGTAATTCTAATAATGCCTGCTTACTCTAACAATTAATTTTAATAATAGACTTCCATTTCATTGATTAGTTCATTTTTGAAATAATTATCAATTATTGAGAAGTAATAGTTAAGTAAAAAATAAACTCCACGTACAATATTATAAGTTGGCGATTCACATATCGGAATTCTATCATGTTTTACTGTTAAGTAATTGATGTCAACAAAATTTTTGTCCCGAGATATCCACATCTCTCTTCGTATCAGACCAAATTTCGATAGAGTTACTATTTCAATTTTCAATTTGATAAGCCAATCAATCTTACTTAACACTTCGCATAACTTACAACATCCCATAAACATATCTTTGTAAATGTTTTCTTTCGTCTGCAATAAGTTAGAATAAAAAAATTTATCAAACAATTAAATTTTATAAATTTCTCTATATCACGTATGCTATTCTATCATTTCCGATTAAAATACTCATCAAATCAGGAAATACGAAATGGAAACAGTTTTATTGATAGTACTTTCTGATCATTTGCAACTTATACAGTCAATCTTTTTACCTGTTCTGTTTAATTAATTAATTCCACAAATGAAAAGTAACTGTACCAATATTAAGTATATGAAAATGTATAAGTAAATGAAAGCATGTTTATACTTACTCTAACCCAACCACCGTAATAATATGCTCCACTTTTACTGTCATTATTATCATCTTCAATTTGATCACATAAAGGTTTTGCTGCTCTTTCAAATTCATCCATCGTTATATCGCTATCATTAAATGATTGAGCGTAATTAAAATACAACTTTTCATCAAAAATGAAAGCGCCATCACGCATTTCGTAATTAATTCCGTAAATACAATAGCCTAATTTAGGTCTGAAATATTTTACGATTAATTAATTCATTTTATAATTAATAATTTCAAGTAGAACAGTTCCATTTGCCCATTTTCTCAATTTATCTTTGGCTTAAATTTTATGCTAAGCTTTTCGAATTAAATTAAATAAACTTGAAGTGATATTAATTAGATATATTTCAGGTCACAATGGTACTGAATGGTGCACCATTGAACATTCTATAGAAAATTGATGATCCTAAACTATTAATTGAACAAAAAACTTTGATGATTAATTGTATTTTACGTATATTTCACGTAAGTTACTTCTCTCACAGTAACGATTGTGAAAAGTTGCTTAAATTAATGTGAATTGATTACTTATAATAATCGTTTCTCTCTGGATCAAAGCATTCAACGCCACTCGACATTGTTTTTATATCTTTTGCTGCTTTACACAACTGTAAATTAGTAATTGAAGTGAATTACTTAATATTTGTGAAATGATAAGTTAAGAGCAATAAATGAATGTATTGTGAAGGATGAATGCACGTACGTCACGTTGCATGCAAAACTCGTCATGCACACGCTGCATCATGCATGTGCTGCGCTGGCTATTGAATTAGCAAAAATTTATTATTCGCTCTATTCGATTTATTTTCGAAAAAAAATTATTAAAATTTGTTAAATTAGTAAACATTTCAGAATAGAGTAGAATTTATGCAAAGTTCTCAGTTACATTTGTAATTTGTTTTTAAATTTATCAGAAGATTAACAATCGCTAAAGATTATTGAGTAAATGATAACACTGATAAATATTAAATCCTATCTTATCACTTGCAATTCCAACTTATCATATCAAACTATAGCTTTTTTAATTTCATTCTTATTTTTTATTTTACTTTTTCAATTTTGTTAAAATCATTTTGGCATATTTCAATAAAGTTAAAAGTTAAAAATATCAAAATTTAGTTAAAAATATCATTAAATATATAAAAAATATCAATCAAAATTTCAACTGATAAAATGATAATAATCAATGATAACAGTTATCAGATTGATATGTGGAAAAATATACAGTGATAACGAATAGTGTAATTTCTAATGATGAATGCATAATATGATAACGAATAATGAATTAGCTGGCAATAGTGGAGTAGACCACTTAGGTCGGTGATTATAAATTGAAATAATGAAATGAGAATGTTTTAGGAAACTTATACAGATCTTATCAGCTTATCAAAGATTAGAACTTTTCCATTCAAAAATTTTTTCAATAATTTTTGAAATTTAGAATTTAAAATCTTATCTTTTCATTTTATTCAACTGTTTTCTTTCAACTTGCAATAAAATCACTGAAATCCAATCAGTGCTAAAATAATTTATGCTGGAAAATTGAAAATGCCTCCAGAAAAATTATATGAAATCAGAAAGGATCTGAATCACTCATTATCATTATTATCAATAAGTGATAATTTAGCAGATATTTTTTAGTGATATTAATCGTGTTATTAATGTCGTGATATTAATATTATCATCAAGTAAATTGATTAAGATGATACTAATGTGATTAATATGATATTAAGTAAATCGGTTTAATTAAATTAAATAATTTTAAAGTTTTATAGTAATATTACATTCCCGAAAAACTTTTCAAATTCATAATTTAATTTCTCAAATTCATGATAAATTAAACAGCATTAGTGATAATATATCACCCATTTTAACTAATTTTCAAAATTGCCGCTCGGATCGTTATGTGATAAGTGAATGTATACAAATAATTAACTAATTATTTAATTAATTAATTAGCAGTGAGAAAGATTGAATGTATCAAATGAATTTTATATGGAAACATTCAGTATCCTTTGAATACATCCATTAGCAGTTTTCTTCATTTCAGATATTATTACCTTTCTATTCAAGAATTTCAATAGGTAACTTCTTGATGTGATCCATGGCGTAAATTAGTTCAATTTTATTTCTAGCAATTTTTTGTGAGCAACGATCAGACATTATTGAAATTCCCAAACTAATTAAAATTTACTTGTGATCCCATTTATTTTCATCAAGTATTTTCAAGTATTGCATCAAGTATCAAGTATTCATCAAGTGTTTTTTTAACATTCATGACGCTGTTGGAGCAGATTAAAACGAAGTACGTGAAAAATCAAGTATAAATTCCGGTTATCATCGGAACGCTATCGATTTTCCTGGTAGAAATTGAAAACTTTGGTAAATTTTTGTTAGACTAATTAATCTAACTGTAATTACAATTACTTGTCATAACAAAGTGCTAAAATGATATTCTTAAGATGAAAAAATATAATTGTAAGAAAAGATTTTACATCCTTTATCATAATCGTTATCGAAAAAAAAAACGGAAAAATGATAACAGATATTATCATTGGAAACGATAAAAACAAAATATAATTGATATTGAGCAAATTAATTTAATTAAAATGAAATAATCTCAAAAGCTATGAAATATTACATTTCCCGAGAAACAGACTGACAGACTGAATTTCTCGAATTCCTGAAAAATCAGGCAGTATTTGTGATAACATATCACTTACCTTGATATTCGAAATTGTAACTCATATAAAAATGTACACATGTAATTAATTAATTAGCAATAGGAAAGGTTGATTTGTAACAAATCAGTTCATCAATAATCTTCTTTAGATACGTAACCTTTTTACGTGATCTTTACCGTTAATTCAATTTTCTTTCTAGCAGCTTTTTTTTGCTAGCATAGCTAAAAACTTAGCAAGTAATTATAACAATCATGCCAATTACGTAAGTACGATTTCGTAAATACGAATAATACGTTTAACAAAAATAAGCAAACAGAATTCAACATGTGACGGAAACGTATAAGATCACCGTTTGACCTCGTATATTTTACTTACTACTAGAGGAGTACAGAGATAAAGTGATAAAAGGTCAATGGAAGAAGGATTGCGTGACGTGAAACACGTGAATATTAATAGTATAATCATATCATAACATTTTTGGGAAGAAGAATCTTTAACGATACAAAATGCATATTGCATTTAATCAAAATGAAGATAATGAAATGCGAAATGATCCTACCACATAACGAATTAAGATAGTGGGAACTTTTCGGCATGATAACTAAATTAATTTTTAAAATGAGATCAGAAATTAAGTAAAGTAATCGTAATTTACATATTTGTTTTTAGGAAGTGATATGATAAGAAAGGGTAACTTTGAAAAAAATTTAATTTTCCAAATTTTGTCAAAAGTTTTGCAAAATCACAACGCAATCATTAAAATTGAATTTAAAATTGCAAAACAATAAATAAATCTTCAACAAATCTTTCTTTTGAAATTAACTAATTTTTAAATTCTTGAAAAAAATCCCAAAGGATATGGTTTTTTGAGAATTTTTTGATAACATATAATAATCACAAACAATTAGCGTAAGAATTATATCTTGTGATTAAGTAATTTATCAATTATTGATAAATTATCACGATTCTTTTTCTAAAATATTGATAAATTATCATGATTTTTTTTTTTCAAATCCTTTCTAAAAGAGAAAAAGCCAAATGATATGCACAATGATAACAATGAAATATTTGAAGTAATTTCAGTTAAATAATATGAAAATTTATAAATTTAAATTTAACATTAGGCAGCATTTTTTAGTTTCCTTTGTTTTTCTCATGCAACTTATCATAATTATCATAATGATACGGGAGAATTTTTTAATGAATGAACGACAACTGTTGGTGATACTAAATGAACGCTTCGTTCATCAATATAATCGAGATCTGGCAAATCGATTGATATCATACCGTCTGATCTGAAACTCAACGAAATTACAAATTGTTATCACTCATATATTTTCATTATGATAATTTTAAAAATAAATAAAATTAATTAATTGATTATTTTTTTAAAATTGTTATCTTAGTGAAATTATATTAAGTTTTTTAATGATTAGAAATTAATTTTTTTGCAAAACATACTTCAATTTATTACAGTATTAAATGTAACGAATGGAGATCTTGTGATTATCATTCTTATCTTTATCATTATCATTACTTAATATAATTGAAATAACAGTAATTCATATTTGCTCTAACGATTATTTAATACAATTTCATCTAAACTAATATTATCTCTAATCAACTATCTTATCATATTAATGATAAATATCACATCGTATTTACTTATCACTTGTTATCATATATCATATTACTTGTTTTCAAAATAAAAATTTCACTCAATTCTCACTTCCTCCATCAAAATATTTTAAAGCTCAAAATATTTTTTAAAGTTTTTTTTTTCGTTTCCTTCGAAAAACTGACGTTAAAAATGTTTTACTTTATGTTTTAACAAACCAACTTGTAATGCTATCAATTTTAGTGATAGTCCGTCAGTTAAATTTAAAAATAAAACATATCAAAAATGTATTTTGGAAGAAGCTGAAAGAAAGAAACGATTATTTTCAGAGATGGAAAAAAAAATGAAAAAGAAGAATTGGGAGATCTCGGGAGGGATAAGAAAGTTTGAGAAGAATGATGTGATTCGGATGACAAATTTAGAGGAGCACTTGAAAAAATTTAAAAATGTATCGTTTCTTTGCAGAAATCTAATGGGAGAAAAAGCATGAAACTAAAGTTTAACGAATGAATAATATAAGTGAAGTGATATTTTTAATACTGCATAAATACTGTATAAATACCGTCATTATATAAATACTGTATAAATACTGCTTTTGTACAAATACTGTATAAATACTGCTTGCATGAAATGAATCGGCATGAATATCAAAGTATTAGCTTAACTTTCAATAATATTTTAAGCTGTCGCATGTGATCAAAAGAAGTCACTGAAAGAGCAATTCCGAAAGAAATTTCAAATTTGATAAATGTGGCTGGAAAAAGAAATTAAATTTCGGGAAATGGTAATCGGAAAGATTTGATGTAAAATTATAAAAGCAAAATAGATTAGTTACAATGATAAGAAAAAATTATAAAAGAGAAAAAAAGGAAAGAAAAAAAATATATTTCAAAAAATGATATGCTGGATCTTTTACTTACATTGCCAAATTACCATATCACAATGTGCCCTATGACCTCACTATTAACAAACTTTATTCCTTGTACCATCCTGATCATTTTACTTTTCAGAGTAATCCTTTCATATGAAAATTGGTTACAGTGAGATTCACGAGTACAAATTTCATATTACTTAACTTTTATATTTATTACAATACCTCCGTCATTCTTCTGCGCACAATATGAAAAATGAAGCTAACTTTTTTTGATGGATAAGTGATAACGAAGTACGTGAAAAAGCAAGTATAAATTCCGGTTAACTTAATATCACATAATACTTACTCCAAATCTTTTATCATATCAACTATTTTTATAGATACTACAAATATCTAGGTTAAATATTAAAAGAGTATGATATTGATAAGATAAGTAAAAAAACGTAAGTTAACCAAGTATAAAATACGGTTAACTTGATATCACATAATACTTCAAATCTTTTATCATACCAATTTGTATGAATATTATTGCAAATATCAAGTTAAATATTGAAAGAATATGACTTTGATCCGGTAAAAAGCGTAAGTTGACTAAGTATAAATTCCGGTTTACTTAATATAACATAATATTTACTACAAATCCTTTATCATCCTAATTCCTTCCATCAATGCTACTACAAATATCTAAGTTAAATATTGAAAGAGTATAATACTTATCCATGATACTTAACCTATCATATAATACTTATCCTACAAATTGCTTATCATTCCAACTCTATGAATGCGCGCTATTACAAATATACAAGTTAAATATTGAAAGAGTATGAAATTGACAAGATAGAAGGAAGAATGTAAGTACAGAAAGAAAGAATCAGAACTTGACCTTAGTAAAATTTTGTTGGGTGAATCGTGTAAAATTTCAGTGAGTTCGTTCTGTTGTGGTACTGTTTGATGACAGGAGGAATGGTTGGTGCAGAGATTTTTCCGCGGACAAAATTTATCCTTCAGAAATATGAATAGCAAAATTGCGAGAGCTATTGAAGCAGTAACGAATGTAAATATCAGTAAATATTTGTTTATTGCTCCTTCTTGCATTACACTGAAAATTAACTTTTTTTCCTTTCTTTTACTTCTTTCCCTCAAAATTTCATCGATTTGAAATTTTGAAATTAGACTATAAGTTAATTATTCATTAATAGCAAAGATGCGATTTACAAAGTTTTGATAATGAAAAGTTATACTGCAAGTAAATTACTCATTAATAGTAAAAAATATGGCTTAAAGTATTTTTGATAATGAAAAGTAAAAATGTTGTGAGCAGTAGAGTATTATTTCCATCGATGAATTTTGTAAAGGAAATTATACAAAATGCGTATATTGATATTTCGATTATCGAATTAATATTTTTAAAAAGAATTAAATTTTACAAAGTTTAAATTTAAACTGGAATTAATATTTTCAAAATTATTAATAACAATAAACAAAAAAGGTTAAATATATCGATTGATACAGGAATTCAGGTATAGTTGATAGAAATATTAGAAGGAAATTGATTGATAATTGAAAATTTTTAAATATTAATTAATTTTTAATTTATAATTTTTATTTTTTAATAAATATTAATATTTTTTTGATAAATTCTTGATAACCTTTTAGTAAAGTAAGTAAAGTAAACGATTTGAACGACTTGATTTAATGAACGAAAGGGAAAGAAATTATTGTTTATAAAAAGGTTAAATGAATGAATAGATAAGTTGGCTGACTGATAGGATAAAGTGATAAGCGGATAGGGATGATCAATATAGAATGATTGGTGGATAGATCTTCTGATCGATCAATGGATCGGATCGATGGTTTGGTGGATAATTGCTCTCCGGAATTTCTTATTTTCCTACATTTCAATTATATCGAATTATAAATGATTTGTAATTAGGAAAAGGACAAAAATCAGGAAAGAGAGAGAGAGACAGAGAGATATAGAGAGAGAATGAGAGAGAAAAATTGAATTTATTAACAAATATTTGCTAAAATACAAGAAATGTTATTCAAATATTATTTTATTTATTTATATAAAATTAATTAATTTAATTAGAATATTACATCAAAGAATGAATCATTTATTGTTAATCAACGACGATTAATTAATAGCATAAGGTGAAAAACCGGATCGATAATTATCAATCTTTAAAATTTGATAAATTTTTCCGGATCCGGAAGCAGTAATCACTCATAGTCTAATATTTATAATAAAACAATAATTAGAGTTATCAAATCTTAAATTTTTTTGATAAATATTAATGCGTTTAAATTTTTTCATAAAATATTAATTACATGAGGAAATCGATAATAAATTATTAATAAATGAGTATTTTAGAGATTTTTGATCATCAAAATATTACGGTAATACTTACTTATGTTCAATTACTGCTAATTTATCACAGTAATTTACGAAAAACAATAATTTATCAATTATTCAAAACAAAAACACACACACATGTACGCTCACACACGCACATACACGTACGCACACACGCATACGTACGTGACACATTTACTATTTTTTATTATTTGAATGAATCCCGATCCATTTGTTATAAATTAAAATCATAAGGTTAAAATTTTCATTTATTTTAGATTTTTTTTGATTAATCTTTTTTCCTGAAATGTTTGATTGAATGCAAAATTAAGCATAGGAAGCGGTATGATAAAAGAAGATAACTCTAAAGAATGAATATTTAAAATTTATGCTTGAGGAATTACTTATGATTTATTTATTTAAAAGAAATAAGTCATTAAAAGAAAAAAAAACAAATTAAAATAAAATTTCACAATGAAATGAAATACATTGCGATGGAAAGTTTCTTCATACTGAAATGAAATTAAATTCTGTCAAATTCGTCGAAAACAATTAGAGCCATAAAAAAGTCAAATATTCAGCCTAACGGAAGAATGGAAACGTCTGATACTGTCAGTTTTCTTTTGGCTATTTTTTTTCTTGTGAAAGGAAAAAAAAAGTTGAAATATTGCCAGCCAAAAAAAAAAACAGCGAAGAAAATCAAATTTTTAAAAGTTACACATTATCATGATCAAATATGGCTAATTAATAATTTTAACAGTTTTAAAATTAAAACAGTTATCAATTACAATTGACTGAAATTAAAATTATCGATCAATTAAAAAATTAAGGGTTAATGATTGATCAGAATTGTGCATATGTCAACATTTCTTCCAATCAAAATATTCAATACTTTTACTTACTAACCATTAATTGTTAATTGTAATATATTAAAGTTATTTGTTATTTACCCCACAATTTATTAATTCCCTCAAAAATTTAATCAACTTATCTTATCTGATAATGGTTGATAATATTTTGCACTATTCGGAATGTCTCTAATGAAATATACAATACAAATGAACTAATGTAAAGTAAATAATTTTCAGGACTTAATTCAGCAATTTAGGTCTGTTCAAAGAACTGCTAATAATTTAAGCAGGCTTCAATCTATGCTAATTGCGCACATTACCTTAATTAGACTAAATGATTTCGATGAAATCACTGATAACAACTGATAACAGTAATCAATGATTAAATGTGCAACAAAATTCCTTCATTAAACAAAGTTAGCAAGAAAAAAAAATGTTATATTGGAGAAGAAATATTGAACAATTCAAAATCTATGATTCAAAGATAGATTGAAATACAACAAAAAAAGAGAGAGAAGCATGAATAGCGGAAGCGAATGTTTTTTTTTTATCAATAATCAAATGCTAAGTATGCATATGTTAAATCAAACGTTTAAATATCAGAGAGTTAAAAGAGTTGTTAATCACATTTGATAGATAAGACAAAAAAAGTTTTTTCTTTCAATAAAAACTTTAAACTGATAACATGATAAAATCATTTTTGCAAACAAAAGAACTAATTGCTAACTATTACTTATCAAGATATCATCGATAAGATTGCATTATCGATTATTGATTATGGATCTTAAAGAAATGATTACTATTACTTATCAAGATATTATCGATAAAATTACATTATCGATTATTTATTAT
>JABVXU010000349.1:0-58996 GCA_013365365.1 Cruorifilaria tuberocauda
TTCAATATTCACAGATTCGAATGCTTTCCGTTCCACTTCCGCCATCTATTGAACTTAATACCGGAGAATTCGTCAAGCAGACTCGGTGTCGCATATGCATTTCTGATCTGCAAGCGATGCAGCTTGCAAATCTGCCAGCACTTCTCTTTTCATTTCATTTCTCTTTTTAAATTCCTGAATTTTATTCTCTTATAGAATATATGTATTTGGGAAGAAGCTTTTTCTTGCTTAAATTAAGTTATTTGCTGGTTATGAAAGTTGCAATCATTCCAGCGTCCGTATAGATATTTCTTCAGTTTGATCCCGAAAATATGTAGCAGAGGTGGATGGAATGGTTTTAAATGAGTGGAACGGAAGAATTTATAAATTCGTTCAGACAGCGCTGACAAAGTGAGGAGAAAATGACGGAAATATCTGTTCTAATTCGGGAAGATTCCGCATCCATTCTTCTTAGCTTGAAAATATTTCCAATAGTGAAACAAGAAATTCAGTACTGATTCTTTTTGGATTAGAATTAGAAAACAGAAAGGAGTTGTTAGTATAGCTTTTTGCTACTTTCACTTTATTTGTTTAAAAAAGCAAAGTTGGCGTAAATTTCGCCAAATGACTGAATTGCCATTTGTAGTTCGAGTCCTTTCGAGCCTGAGCTAATTGTTCACTGTTGTTACGTTTTATAAATATTCCCATAAAGATTGAATGAGAAATGCCATCATGATCTCACATTAAAATGAGTTCAGCTCCCGGAATCTCTTCGAAGAAGTGCTTTATGGAAAATGAACGAATGAAAGGAGAGAATTTCAGGTGGATTTCTTTAGAACTTTAGATTTAAGCCTAGCAAAGTATTTAATTAATAAATGCTTCAAACATGTGAAAGAATTCTGATCTGAGATATAATTCCTGATTCTCGCTCTGGAAATACATGGCAGTTCTAAATTATAGTCTTTCTTCCAATCTTGCAATTGTTTCCTCATGACTTTTATTGCTGGAGCTTTTTCTTTATCCATCTTTTATGATTTTGAATGGCTCATGAGAACATGTCTTCTGGGAGTATTTTTAACCGATGCGAATTTCCATTGGTTAGCTTCAGTGGGTAGTATGAAAAATATAAAAAGCTCGAAAGGAAAGAAATTCCAATTTATTAATTTTTAAAATGATTTGCTCTATCCTTTGCTACGATAGAACTGATTAAAGAACTGAAGAATATCTTTTTAAGCTCTTCTCATTATATTATTTTGCTGAATAAAATGATGATGGTGATAATAATGTGATGAATAACCCTCAAATGATTTTTAAAATTCAAAAGACCAATTGATTTAGTGCTCACTCACTGAAGTCATTCCTTTGTCCTGAACTGAAGTTGATAGATTCATCTTTTAGTTCGTCCATCTTCTATGAAAGAAAGAGGCAAAAAAGGCTTTGATTGTACTTCAGTCCTGTTTCACCTCTTTTCGACTTCATTACAATGCGTGATTGTACTCATTCCTGCCCCTGTCTTAAGAATTAAGTGCGTTCTCTTTCAACTTCAGTTCCCTTACTAAAAATGCGGTATAAACCATATCAAACGGAAATACGTTTGCTGCGTTTCAGCTCGGTGATAGCTGCAGATAGAGAGGAATATCCTTTCTGGTTTCATGTCACAATTATTTTTCAAAGATAGAATTATTAAACTTTTTACAGTTATGATATGAACTAACGGTAGCTCTGCATCACGTACACGTGAAGTGAGTTCAGAATAAGTGTATTTTAATATAGCGAAATCAGTAGCTGAATACAGTGGATTGCTCATCGAATGCCAACGTGTCCTCCCCTCTGAATATCATGAAGATTGAATGACCAAATGAAATGAGTTGTTCGCTTTAAACAACCATTCATTTCTCAATTTTGAACAAAAGCGGAGCAATCATGGAAGCATTTTATTTCAAATGTCTCCAAATCAATGTCATTGAATAAAAGAATTAAAACCTGTATTTTTGAGAGACGTCCTGTGAATATCCGGATCGTACGCCAAAAACTTGATTTAAAATTAGAAAAGCGAGAGAGTAGAGAGTGATTGAGTCGAGCGCTACTCGTTTAATGAAATTAAATTAAAAATGGAATGAATAACGAGGTTTCAGAAACAAACATCAAATCAAATTTGGAATATAGCAGAGCAGGCGTTTGATAGCAATACAATCGTCGATTTCAGTACTCACCGATGCGGTCAGTGTACATCGTCCAACCCATTTTACAAGCAAACTGAGTAGAATAAATAAATCCATCCTCCCTCAAACATATTGTCCTGCAGAAATCACAGACGACAATCAGTCACCTTGCGAAGATCCGCACCTGCAATTTCCTTCTCTGTCGCCCTTCTGCATTGGAGGAGAGGAAGGTGACACATGCATTCTGTCACATATTGGGAGAAGTTGGAAGGAAACGTGAAATTGAATAACCAGTAGTCGCCACACCGATATATGTCATCTTCTGAGCTGAAGTCGTCGAAAGCTGTCCGAGCACTCGTAATGATGATGATGATGATGATGATGATGATGATGATGATGATGATGGTGGTGGTGGTGGTGGTGGTGGTGGTGATATGATGATCGGAGCTATAGCTATTACACACACCAGGTTTTCTAGATCCCACTCAAACAACCATTTCTTCTTCTGAATCTGTCCTCTCTTTGCTCCCTCTTACTGGCACGGGTTTCCATTATTTGAACTGAAACAGCTAACAGTGGATGTTATTTGCTTGTGGAACTTAGCGATAATTACTAATTCTCTTGGGACGTATCAGTCCTATTTTGGTTCTGTATCTGCGATCTGTTTCTGAAAGCAGGCTTACTCTAAATGGTTAATTACGAATGATCGACTCTTGAAGTGAAGCAGTCGTCACTCACGAATGAACAACTTCACATGCAAGAACCCAGCCATCCTTTTATTTTTTTCTTCACTCATCACTTCTGTTCAAGTAAGTATGGAGTATTTTCTGGACTGATCGCAGGAACAATTAGTCTTAGGGTATAGTTAATGATATGTCTGGTGCTGATAACATGTAGTCTTCTGCAAAATCTGAGAGGCGTTGTAATGATCACTTGTGAAAGGAATGATTAAAGTTCAGCAAAAGAAATAATGAAGTGTCAGGTAGCTCAGAAGACACTTTAGTCATATCTTTCTTGCTAAATACATGCATGCCTATTGCTCCTCTCTTTTACTTTGTATGAAAATATGAAAATCAAAACAGAACAGATCTTTTAATTTGATATCATAATGGTGCTTTAGCAAGGAAAGATCGATTAATTGAAGTTCTTTTTAATAACTTTTTCAATTTATTGATTAAAATTAAAGCATAATCATGAAAAGATGCCCTTTTCATTTTATTTATGAAAGCATACAAAAGTTTTCCTACTGGTTGCTTGCAGAATTTTCATCGCCACTTAACAAAACAAGAACTGCAGCGAATTTTCGCTGTATCCAATCACAAAGACGTGCCGGAATATACGCTGATCGACGTAAAAAAAAAGGAACTCAGTGACGGAACCATGCATTTATTATTCGATGCTTGGAATCAGAAATTTCACTTTGATCTCAAGCCTAACCTCAAACTAATCAGTCCTCACCTGGTTAGTTCTCTCAAATGATTGGTTGCTATATTAAGCGCCTTATCTTAGCCTCTCCTTCACCTTTCTTCCCCATAGCATAAGAAAGAAAAATACAAAGTTGCTTTTTTGTTGGGCTTTTTTCTGGTAAGAGCTTCCTGACTACTGTAGTCCGGTCTTATTCAAGTTCAGCAATCCAAATAACTATACCGCGGTAGACGTGACGCTTCCTCAGTGTCGATACGTTTATACCTTGAATGTTTCTTCTTTGGATGTATCATTGTTTGGCACGGGTTTCCGCGGTTTATTCCAAGTATTCGTCGGTAGTGGTGACATAACCGCCACGTGCCAGAATTCCGCGCTGCGCAGTTCCACTGGCATGTAATTTGCCTTTTACTGTTTTGTCCTCACTGAGGGATTTTCTCTATTACATAAGTCAATATCCACGAATAACACTTGTTGAGTTTTTGTTGGCTGCAAAAACAGTTAGAGGGAGAGGTGATATTCTGAAGTGCCTGCATGAAAGTAAGGAAGCATCGGAAAAGATGATCCTCGTAATCATGGAGGGAGGAATGTTGTAAAAGACGGGAAGTTCTTCGATCTTCTTCCTCGATCAGAAAAGAGTTAGCATGAGTGATCTTGTTGCACAATGCAACGTTTACTAGGACGGATTCATGAATGAATTAAAAAATTGATACTGCTCTTTATAAAATTGAAATTTACACAATTTAAAAGTTAATCGAAAGTGTATGATAATTCCGTTTCTATCAGTCACTGAGATAAGATAAGAAAATCTTCTCTGAAAGATCTGAATTATGAATCACTCAATTTACACGGGTAAGAATTAGTCAATATTAGGAAATAGGAAAAATTCAGTTTTGTCCACAATATGCAAATCGATTTTTAAAAATATTTCAGTGGAGTTTTCAATATTCTATGAAAAGAGGATGTGGCAGAGAGTGGAAATAAATGAAAAGCTTGAACATTTGATGAAGAAAAAAGTATTTTGATAGTTGAGTGGATGAGAGATAGAATTTCAAGAATTTTGTCTGAATTTGAAAAGTTCACTGACATGAAAGATTAAAGCAAACACGTATTTTCCGACAACTGTTTACGTGTATATATTTGGTTAACTTAAAGACAACTGAACTCCGCCACTTATGAGTGCCAAGATGAAGGAAAGCATCGTGGCTTTCAGATCTCAGTGGTGCGTGACGGCACAAACAGTTCGAGGAGTCGAGGATTACCGGCACATTTGAGAGCAGACTGTCACTACCACGGGAAAGTGCTATCACACAACAATGTTTCAGCAGCAGTTTCTTACTGTGACTATTTGACAGGGTCAATTGTCATGGACAGTCATTTCCTCTTGTTGCAAACAATTCCTCAACGACTCAGATACGTCCACCAGGTATCATCAACTATCTCCAGATATAGATTTATGTGAGAACTTCTGTCTTTATAATGCTGCATTTAAGCTTATATGTGCCACATTTCTCGAGCAACTGAGGCAAGATGAATAAGCTATCAATAAGCTCCTGTTGCCTCTTGTCAAATGCGCGGAAAGGAGAAACCTAAATGAATCATTCCAGGTCAAACAGCGCCATATCATATATAAACGTGGAGTTGATCAGCTTTTTACCTTGGAACATACGCTTGAGGAACAATTATCAATGCTGAAGGAACAGTCGATTGAGGAGGAATTTTGCGACATCAGTAAGTCGATTGATGATGCAGCTAGTGCTACTGGTATTTCAGGTTTGCTTATAAGCTTCGTGCTCAATGCTTCCAGTTATTTGTCACCTTATGATCAGAATAGGATCATCAAATATCAGTCATCACAGGCTTTCATTTACATCGGCCGTTTAAGCGAACTATGCATTGTAAAATTCCAACTTCCTCGCAGTGACCAAACGTTCGATTGTTTCTGACGTACGTGCTACACGCGTGCCCTGATATCTTGGAGTTCAACAGGGACTATTTCCTTGCATATTTCCAAACGAATGGTAGTAAGACGGCTGTTTACAAATGAGCTTTAGGAATTTATTTCGTTCAAATTTAATTAAAGTCAAGAAATTAGTTCGGAACAGAAAACGCTTTTTCTATATCTTTTTTCTGATAAGAAGCTTGATCGACGAAACCTTTAAAAATTGAACTGAAATTGGCAAACATGAATTTTAGAGTTAAGCTAACTCCACATATGTTGTTGACAGTTGATAGTAAAACACTAGATCCGCCTTGTATCGAGAGGAAAGTGCTATCTGCAAAAAATGAATGACGCTTCGTACAGCATTAGCATTTGCCTCCTCTAGTAAGCCTCACATTTTGAAATTGAAATTTGATTGCCATAGTACAAGAAATGCATGAATAATAATGAATGATTTTCTCTCCGAAGACTAGATTTAATTTCATCCATTCTTTTCATAGTGTGCATGGTTGTGACTCAATGCTACTCACTGATGTCCTCATTATTACACCTCCGTGAATAAGCTTCTCAATCTTCTGGTAATCTTCCAAAATTGTTTAACATGAAACAGTGATTGGAGGAAACTTACAGCCGAAGAATCAACGCTGAACTACACGATGCCCGCAGAAGGTAATCTCGATTCTCTTTTCATCTTCCCACAATTGGATCCGATAACCTTGGAAATTGGGCTTTTTCTGGATTCCAAGCTCTATGAGCATTTCCAACGAGAATACATCGGTGATCCGGAACAGCATTTGGTGGATTTCTCTCTTGCTCTGATCAATAATGTTCATGTCCTTTATCAGCAATCATCGATGACTCCAAACTTGGATATTGTTATCGTACGATTTGAACTGTGGAAAAAACAACCGGTATTTTTTTGTTTGATCAAGAAAATTCGAAGTTATTCAAAGTATGATATATTTAAATTTGTTGAAAGTTGCTGATTGCTAGGAAATTCGCAATATTTTATTCAGTTTTCTACACAGAGATACAATTCGAAGACACACAGTTCACGTGAACTGGCAAAATCAGTTTAATTTTGTTTTTTGATTTAGATAAATAATTTAATCATTCACAAATGCTGCACTTCAGACAGGACTTGATACGTTAGCACATCGGAACGGACAGGCACAAACACTGTTGAATCTGTTTTGCCGCCATCAAGCAACTCTTAATCCAGGAACTGATTTAACTGATCCAGAACACTGGGATCATGGCATTCTTCTTACCGGGTTTGTTTTTATCTCTCTCTGTCCTTACTCTTCTGCAATATTTTTTGACAATGATTGAGTGAGATCATTTCATTTCTCCTATTTTTAATTTCATGAAACTTATTGAGCAGTTCAGTAAATTCCAAAACTTCATAAAGTTATGGTTCAGAAAAGTTGGAACATGAAAAATTACTTGAAAATGGACGATATGTTATTCAGAAAAATGGAAACAAAGATTTCCTTTATGATGATCCATTAAGTGATCTCTAAGTAGTTTACAATATGTTATTTTCCGTCTGTCTCTACTCTTCGTTCCTCATCCCAACATGAAACCTCACACATTCCAATTTTTCGGCAAACCTATCTTGGGAATCTTGGCGTTAAGTTAACATTCCTTCTTTTATTACTTCCTTTTGATTGAAAACTGATCACTTTATGCAGCGTGAAATGATTACATTCTACGTTGTGAGCTTTTAAAATTCATTTACTTCCCTAATTCTTAACAACATGAATTGTGAAAGAGATTCGGTGAGCAGAAAGTCTCTTCCTTGATCATAAATGACTTAATATCTATTAGTTAGGATCTCGAGATGAGCACTGTGGAGTGCTAGAAGCTTAGAGCAAAGATTAAGAACTGATTGCTGTGGATATTGGAGACTATTCGGTGAACTATTTTAATCTTTACTGTTTGAATTAACAGTAAAGCAATTTAGAAGTAATTTCGAAACAAGCTTGAATATGTTACAGGTATGACATCTATCATACAACGACATCGGTTGCAGGTGTTGCACCTGTTGCACGAATGTGTGACGAAATATTCGCATGCAGTTTGGTGGAGGGGATGCATCTTGGCCGATCATTTGTTCTGGCTCATGAAATGGGGCACAAGTTTGTTCATGACACTGTTTTTGAGCTTCAGCAAACAGAGCGAGATCATCTTGCCAATATCTTCTGATTTGAAGTAGAGGAAATCGAAGATTCTTCAGAAAGGGAGCAATTAACATTCATTTCAGCATGGGTATGGTTCATGATGGGATTCAGAATCAGTGTGGTCGAAGTTGCTGTCTAATGTCGGCAGTGAATGGCGCTGGCAAAACTACCTGGAGCGAATGTTCAGTGCGTGAATTCAACGCATTCTTATTGCACTTGGAGTAAGTGTGAATTTCTTAAATTTTCCTCCAAAAGTTCTTGTAGTTGCGTGATAATGTCACTACAAGTCTAACCTTGCTTTTATTATATCCGTGACAAATTGTTGATATTTTGCTTGCAGCGCGAGCGGTCGCGGCAATTGCTTGCGTGATGGATCAGAAGGACTTCTGGTTTATAATCACATGAAGGATGGCCGCCTACCTGGACAGCGTTTCACAGCTGATCAGCAATGCTCTTATTTTTGGGGCAGAGATTTTGAGGTTGAAATACCGAAGGGAAGGACGATGGATGTTCGGTTTTCCTTGCATTTCCATAGTTGATAAATCGATTCTTCTAAGATAATCGATACTTCTTTCTCGAACAGATCCTTGTTCTCAGTCTGCTTCACACACACACAGATGTCATTCCCTCCTCATTCTTTTTAAAATGAAAATGATGAATTCTTCAACTTCATAATCCAAAATCTAACATTTCAATTCGCTATTTCAGGATATCTGTCGCATACTTTGGTGTGGGAATAATGGCTCGACAATATCAACAGCTCATCCAGCCTTAGAAGGAAGTTGGTGTGGCGGTAACAAGGTGATAGCTATTATGCTCAATGATATTAAAAAAGATAGCTTTCCAATAGGAGCAGGAAACCGAATCTTCAAATCTTTCTATAGTCAATGTTTCGATCTAACTGAAATGCAGCAAAGAGAGCATGGCAAGAATCGAATCAGTCCATGAATGAGCACTCCATAGATATTCATTACCAGTCAGTTTCCCACCATGATATCTCAGTAGAGACTGTTGATGTTGCAGTTCTGCATTGAAGGGCAATGTCGGCAATGGCCACAACGAACAGCTCCAGCTAAGGTAGATGGTGGCTGGACTGAGTGGAGCAGTAAGGAGAAACGATGTCCGATCAGTCAATGCCAAGTCACGGATAGTATCCAAATCAAGAGCCAGATGAGAACGTGTACCAGGCCTGCGTCAGTTCTTTAGAAATCATTTAAGATGGCTTGCTTCTCTTCCTTACTTATAATAATCTGAAATTTCAATTTTACCTTTTCACTATTCATTCGAAACTGTATACCGTATAAGAAAATTGATCTGTGCGTATCACTTTCTCGATTATGTTCAGTATTATCAGCTATAGATGGCTCAGTTTCTTATTAATCTTTTATTTCAGTTAGATTTATTTTTAAGGCCCAACAATGGTGGCAAAAAATGTATAGGTTCCAATCTCCGTGGCTTAATTTGTGGTGGTTTGAAATCAGGTTGCAAAGCAATGACACTACTAGAGTATGGTACCAAATTATGTACGGCGATAAAAAATGATCAAGAAAAGCCAGACCGTCAACTTACTGGTGCCACATTTCTTCGTATGTTTTCGAAAGATTTAAATTGCATAAAACCATTTTTCATATCCGTTTCAAATGTTGCGCTTTGTGAAAGCAAGTTTTTTCAATTTAATCGAAATGTTGCATTCTCTGAATTTTCTTTTAAAACGAATTTGATTTATCTAAAAACATATTTTATTTCTTTGTTTTGTGCTCATGCAGTGTTTGCTCGATTTTACTCAACTGAACTCTTGCGTGCTTTGTAGATAGCACACAGCCATGCAAAATCTGGTGTCATTTGGTTGACTCGGAGCTGATCCGAAATAAGGGCCACTATCCGGATGGTTCTCCCTGCGGGCCTGGACAATTTTGTGTTGGAGGAAAATGCTTGGTGAGTCAGTGGTTCTTATTCGGTTGCCAAAATGCATAGTATTTTTGGTAACAGATGGGAAACAGAAAGAACTTATTACAGACAGTGATGTGTAATAATAAAGCCGCAGTGGAAAGCATGGAAGACTGTCCTATAACTCTCGACGGTGATAATCAGGAATGGAGTGAATGGAGCGGATGGTCTGAGTGCTCAATTTCGTGTGGTTCCGGTGGAAAACAACGGCGAAAACGAATCTGTCAGTTGGTAAGCTTCTGTGGCAAGTTTACTTCCAGACTTCCCCGGAGATGAGCCACAAGGAACGTTCAGTTGTTATGAACAGTGTAAATAGTGGATATTGCAGCAAAAATGTGTGGGTGAATCGCTGGATTCTCGATCGTGCCTTCCCGAAGTGCCGGGTTGTCAGAAATCTGAGAGGTGGGATGGATGTGGTGCGAGCTGCAATGATGAGATGCGGAACAGAACGCAGACCTGTGCGCAAGGACGGAACTGTTCCAGTGTTATCGAAGAAGGTAGCAACTGCAGCAAGGTGACATTACCGTTTATTCTTCCGGACATTCCGGCTCGCTATTCCAGTCGCAACTAGCTGCTCAATCTCCAAGTCCTAGCTGTCGCAGTAATTTCAGAATAGTTGCTCCGGTTGGAATGAATGGGGATTATGGTCTTCTTGTAGTGCGACCTGTGGACATGGACAACGAAGTAGGAAACGTCAGTGCGATGAACTGAATGGATGTGAAGGTGAAGGCACCCAAATTGAGCCTTGTGAAATGAAGGTAAAATATTTCCCGCTGATAGTTAAACCAATCTTTTTCCTGATACACTCTTTGAGTGCCACTAAAGTTAATTTAATCGTCACCCGAGTTTCCACCTTTTGAAGGAAGTGAATGAGATACATTGTGCCCTGAACGTTGCTTTAATCAGGTAAATTACCTGATAAATTATATCAATAAGTAGTGATTTTAATGGGAGCATTGATAAGGAAGTGGAGGGTTTGGCTAATGGAATTGAATGGATGAGAGAGTTAACATAGTAATAGCGGTGGAAGGGAAATGAACTGTTTGTTGAGTCTGATGTTGGTGATAAGAGACTGCCATTGCTTCCTTCGGGAAGTGAATACCTGGATGAGTGCTTGTCACAGAGACTAATCCTGAAAGGATTGCGGGAGATTTACCCACCGATCAATGAGCTACCCTCTTCCAGGAGCTCTTTGTTTTAGTAGGCATGTGGACCAGAGATTATATGCACAGTCATTTGAGACATGAACAAAAGATTCGTAATCATTGGAGAGTGAAATTAATTTTTGATTAAAAACATCATGGCAGGCTTATAAAGCTAACCAACAATCTTTGCTCACTTCATGATGATAAAACCGATGGTGAAGAAAGAGTTAGCTGATATAGAATGAATTGAGAAGAGCGAAGGATTTCTGCTAGATTTCGAAATGCAAAGCATTTGATTATATGAATATTTTGTGTTATCAATTCAACTTCTATTTCCACCCGTTTTATAATCTTCCTTCTTCTCTCCGTAGTTCGATTGAATAAGCCTGTTTCCAGAAATGTATACTGGAAGTATGGGGTGATTGGTTGCCTTGCTCGGTGTCATGTGGATTGGGTTTTCAATTACGTGAGCGTTTATGTGATGGGTCGTTGTGCGCCAATGGACAAAAGCAAGCTAGAACTTGTAATGAGAAAGTTGGTTTACTCAATTGATTGCTTGACATTTGAATTAAAATGATGAATTAGCTGAATCCTTAACTGTGAAGGGTTAGCGGTTATTTCAAAATTAATATTCAGTCTCATCAACTAGTAAATTTCAATACATAGAAGTTGTAGGACTGTAGTAATGGTGAGGCACTACTGCAATTGTGGAGCGATTGGTCTGATTGGCTTTCTTGTACTGCTTCCTGTGGTGAAGGTATACAAATCAGAGTCCGGAAATGTATCACGGGTTCGTAATTTCAACAATTGAAGGTCAAAAGATTTGGCATATAAGGTCACAAGTTAGAAGAAATATATCTGATACAGTTAACCTCTCTGTTTTTGGTCATACTTGAATGGTTTTGGCATTACAATCAGTGAGATAAGCGAATGATATTGTTTTATTGAATTCATGCATTCTTGAAGAAATTTAATAAAACAGAATCCAAACTCATTTTTGAAATGTCACTAGCATCTTTGAAGCAGCCTACAGAGAAAAGAAAACGTAATCTGAAGCGTTTGCAGGAAACTGTCCAAAGTTGGATTCAGCAATTGATCAACGACGTTGTGTTTTACGTCCATGTCCCGAATGGACTGTGTGGAGTGACTGGAGTGACTGCTTAACTTGTGAACACAAAGAAGTGCGATATCGCAAACGACATTGCCGAATAGGCCTGATAAGAGCTGGTGATGACGGACGTGAATGTCCTGGTAAGTCATCCTCTTTTACGCTGGAGAGAAACGAACATGCGTTAGCCATTGACCCTTTGCTTTAGGTGAACGGAAAGAAATAGAAACTTGTGACGTTTTGTGTGAGGGGTCGACACATACAAGCGACAGTAACTCGCGGCGTAAAATATCCTCAGGTTACACTGGAGAAGTGGTCAATCCGGAAGCAAAAGTGTGGGCTATCTGGAATGAGTGGGAAGAGTGGCAGCCATGTTCACGGACCTGTGGTGTAGGTACTCGTATAAGGTTAGAAAAGTTTGAGTTCAGCTGACTGCAAAGTTGAAGAGCGTTTTTATGTCTGACAGATTCAACTATTGTTCTTTCTTGTTTTCCTCTCTGTTACCTGCACTACTTCCTGCAGTCCTACTTCGACTTCTTAATTGTGGTACTGGCAAGTCAGAAGACATTTTATTAATTTTTCCAGGAAACGCATTTGTCGAAATGGTATTAAATGTACAAAAGGAGAATCAATTTTGGATATTCAGTTCTGCAACAGTAACTCATGCCATACTTCCGGTGAATTATCCTAGTTATTTTATGAGCCATTTTTGCTGAAAAGAGTTGGGTGACAGCAAGACAACTCATTTGCTTCAAGAAGGCAACACATTAAGTTAAATTGTAATTAAATTCGTTCATTGTTCTAATAAAAAGTAAATAAACGTTAAAGATGTCGTGAGTATAAGACAGGAAAAGGTATATTTAGGCCCATTTCTAGGACTATGAAAATCCTCCTCAACTTCATTCGCGGTAACTATGCTGCCATTGAGTGAAACTTCCTCTTGTCTTGGCCAGCAGTTTCACTTGAAAGTTCAATTTTCTTTGTTTGAGTAGTTCCGTAGCAATTCTGAAGTATGCACTCGAAGCGTTATTATTAAACTGCGGTACTTTAAAATTATTTAGTTGATGACTGACAGGAAAATAATGTAAAGTTAATGATTATCCAAAGTTTTGGAGGATGCAAGCACAGTTTAAGAGGGAGAGAGAGAGAGAGAGAGCGATAAATTGATGGAGAATGGGAGGAATGATGATTTCAAATGCTTTCAAGTTTGAAGTTTGATATTATCCGAGTTTGTTGCTAGATTCATTGAGCTCATGGATTGAGGGAGACTAAAAAAATGAGTGGAAGCATAAAAGATAAGTACTGTTGAAGGTTCAGTAGTGGAATCGTCGGGAATCTCAGAATATGTCATACCAGTTCGTGTAGGGATTCTTAGAGTGCTGGAGTGGTGTGTTGGTATTTATTGACAATTCGACGTGGTACCATTGGTTTGTTGATACAGGCAACGATGACTGGGGCTTATGGTCGGGCTGGTCATCTTGTTCTACTTGTGACGAAGGGTCCCAAGTGAGATTCAGGAAGTGCAAAGCACCCTTTGCATCAAATGCACTGTGCAGTGGAACCTTCGTGGAGGAGCGGTCGTGTGATAATGCGCCCTGTTCGTCTACAGTTACAAGCCCTTCACTGTCTGATGCAATTTGTAAGAAATTTTTGTGTCGGAGTTCTAAAGAGCCTAGTGACTAGCAGTAGTGGGGTAAGTATCAGGCACTGATTTATCGAAGCTTCTCAACTCTAACTTGATTACATTTTAAATTTAAACAAGGCAAATTATGAAAAGTCCAGCCACCTTCATGATTACAGTGCCTAAATGGAGCCAATGGAGCGGATGGTCACGCTGTAGCTGCTTCTCAATGAATCAGTTCAGACGACGATTCTGTCAAATTGTGGAACCGTCACTACAAGGATTTTGCGTGGGTTCTATTTTGGAGAAGCGGACATGCACTCCCTATACATGTCGTACGTGTTTTCACCTTTGCCCTATCTACTTAGCTAGCATAAATTTAAAACTTTGATATGGGATAGTGCAAAGTACTTGGCAGCAGAAAAGTTTAAGATTCCTTTTAGTTTCTGAAAGTGGTGATTGGTCTGAGTGGAGTGAATGGAGCTCATGTTCAAGCAACTGTGGTATTACTGGTCATCAGGTCCGAAGCAGAATGTGTTCTAACCCAGTACCTTCAAACAGGTTTCATATTTTCCCTCCTCCTCACAGTCAGTTCATTTAATTAAAACTGTCTTGAACTTTTTTGAATTCAGGATTCACTACAAATAGCAATCGAGCTCTCTGCTCCTCGTGCAGCTGACTGCTATTAACAGCGATCAGTTGAGAACAGTAATCTTGTCGTATCCGATAGAATACCACTCCCTCTCCAATTGTAAAAAGTTATGGCACAGGGAAACCCTTGTACCTTGGTAAACCGATAGCATAGAGAGTAAAGGTCATAGGATATATGAGTTAATTGTGTAGGTGATAAATCTCTTCTCATCCCTTGAAGGTGATGATGAAATAAAAAATTGGCGTGACAATAAACTGAGATAGAACAAAGCATGTGATCTGCCTTAACTGAGCATCAAGCATCTACACAAACCCTTCGCAACATATAAATTCAACTCGATTTATGTCATTTCACTTTGACATGAGAGATCTATTCTCCGATTTGATGAATGGGATGATTTGAGAGGTTCATACTGCACTGGTTCCTCGTTCGACCAACGGCCTTGTACACCAAGAAGGGCATGCATCGGCACACCGATTAACGGAGAATGGACATCATGGTCTGAGTGGTCACAATGCTCTGATCCCTGTGACAGTGGTCATCGGTCTCGAACACGGTAAGTATGGAAGCTCATTGTTGAACTGATCGTTTGATCATTAATTATTTGCATTGAAGCTAAATTCCTTTCTTCTGTAATAACAAAGAATGGAGAGTGAGCCATCAGTACTAACTACTTTTTCAGATTTTGTTCGGATCCCCGTCCATCAGAAGGCGGCTCACCATGCATTGGCTCTGATTTTGAAATAGCATCATGCAGTGATACATCACGTTGCCTTCAGTGTAAGTTTATCAGCAAGTGCGAAAGAGAGTTTATCAGAAATTCGTCACCTCTTCTCACACACATTCAAATCGCTCAAAAGATGCATGCTTCAAAGAACAAGTCAAGTAATGCATGCCGTTTGCAACAATTTGGAGGCCGTTATGCTTCATGCAACTTTAACATTAATTTCTGAACGTACGCTTAAACAAACATTTCTACAGAGAGCACATTTTAGAGTTGCTTAAAACTAGTGAAACTTTATTTTTTGCATATCAATCACGTGAGCGGCATTGCAGAATGCCATCACCTCGGGGCACAAGTAAAGCATGCGTGGGACTTGCCTACATGACTAAGACGTGCAAGACTGCATCCTGCAAAGCTGAGCATTTGTTGTGCCTCATGTCACAGCCTCTCTCAGATGACCGGTCATTTCATGATCATTAGAGAAATGTTCTGATGGGAAAAATGCATACTGCGGGATAAGAAATTTTCCTTTCTTGCTAGCGCTGTCGTTCCAATATATTTCTGCAAGTTAGGCTCAGAGTAATCGCAGCCGATATCTGAAGAAAATGCTTCTGCACTGAATATTAGAATCCCATGAAAGAAATAGATGCTCAAATTCAAGTGATTCCTTCAAAAAATGCTGGCCAAAAAGAGAACATTGGAGACTCTAGATTCAGCTGATGGAATATGGTCTCAGTGGGGCGAAAGGTCATCGTGTGTTGTTGGTTGCAATAGCGCCCTTAAAATAAGGTTTCTATTAGAATTTGAAATTTTTTCTCTTTTGACTCTGCTCAAGAAAGTTATTCTATTCTCAGAGAAGTTCTGGAAAGGTGACACTGAAAATTCGCTTATTTGAAGTTGCAACGACCTCCTTCAAAATAGCAGGTTTTAGATAACATAGGAGGTCAAGTCTCTTTCAGCTGACGACCTTGATAAAACCATCAGTCATATTCTCTTTTTGAAGAGGAGAGTTGAATGAAAATATTGAAACTTGAGCAAAGATCAGAGAGGTATGTTCCAAGCTGTGCTGTTTAAGTTATCCCACACACATCTCGGGTCACTTGGGTCGGATAACAGACAGCAGGTATCTCTCATTTCAGGTATCTCTCATTTCGGTACGATTAATTGAATGAACAGGCCTGCTCCAAATACCTTCATTTACTCATTATGCATGTTCCTTTAATCTATCGCCACCTGAAATGCAACATTGCTCTGCGCTTACGCTTGTTTTTGATATGCTTTCATTACTAGATGCTTATTTTGGTTATTTCTAGTAGTCCGTTTTTAATGACGGGCATGGTGGCGTAATCTTATTATGTTAATTGTTTCTGGACGTTAAGGAATCGGACATGTACATCACCGAGGTCAGCCAATGGTTATCTGTGTTTCGGACGTTCCTTCGAAGCCAAACTTTGCGAATTAAAACTATCGGAAAAGCACTCCGAATTTGATTCAAAATGCTCATGTGATCGAAGCGAAGAATGGTTATTGATGGATAAATCGTTACGGTTATTCGTAATTTCTTAAATCCCAGCATTGATTGGTTGCGTCATTGAAAACAAATATTGGAAATCGCTTGGCTTATCCTATTTTTTCTCATAGTTCATAAGCATATGGCCAAGCTTGTCAAATTGACATTTTACGTATGTCAAATGCCAAGTTTCAGTGTCAAGTGTCCAAGCTATCTTTAAACTTACGGATTTATTGCATTTCCACAAATCTCTTTGCTTTCATGGAATTTTTTATTCTTTCTATCCTTACTGTATGGAACATAGTGGTAGTAGCATTGTTGACTGTTGCACATTTTATCTCTCCTGTTGCTCGATACTTTAAGTTAGTTGATTACTGATTACTGGTTTGCTGAGATAAATTGTTTACTAAGCTGTGGTAAACAACGCTTAACCCTTAATGGATTTCATTATAAAAACATAATATCCCTGAAGCGCTCAGCTCATATTCACCCTCCGCTCCTCAGCAAAAGTCATAATTTTTTTTAAAGTAAAGAAAGGAAAAGGAGGGATTGCAAGGAAGACTCGTTGCTTCGGACCGTTGTCGAAAATGATGGATTTCGTCTCGGTAACTCCACTCACCTATTATTTGCTATGAAAGTACCTTTCAAATGAATGAACTACCCTAAGCAATCTCTTTTATTGTATTGCGCAACGGTATGAGGGGTTAATTAGCGATGCATGTGAGAATGGAAACAATGATCACATTTCTGCAACTGTGTTTTCAATCATTCCGGCAGCGGGTGGTGGACTGAGGGCATTGAGGAAGAGCCTGATGTAGGACGTTAACAAGTCATCCATCTTGTATCCCTGAAAGTGCAATTCAGAAACATGGAAATTAGTTATTGCACCTGACAATTTCAGAAGTACCTCACTTTTCAGATGGCGCTGAAATTAATCTATCGTAGTGAGCTGTTTCTTAGCAGAGATTTTGATAGATATACGATATCACTGACAGAGATATATCGAGAGTTTACCAGCGATGTTTCCAAAAGCAGTCGAGTACCTCGACCGCCCTTCATTAAACTTCCGATAGTCATGTGGAAATATGTATTGCCACTGTTCCAGTTGCTTAATATTGTAAATGGATAATGAACGATACGTTGTTTTGTTGAGGGGTTGTATAAATGAACGCCTGCTTTGTTGATCGCTATTAGCAATTTGTCCGGAATTGCTGAATCCGATGATTGCTTTACCTGAACGATTCACTCTAAAAATGCTGATTTTCACTTAAGCACTATGGTGAATTAAAACAAGGTCTTGCTCTGTTGTATCGACAAGAATATAAATCTTCGCTTCTCGCATTACTTCCTGGATTGAGAAATTACTGATTTTTGTGTGAGTGAGAATTCGAGCAGATACCTCAAAGAACGTAGAACTGAAAGTAGGCCATTCAGCGATCGTTTTCAGGAAATACATTTTGGCTTCATTTGACGTCATATTCTCATAATGGCCAACATATGCACTCGTTATATGCTTAGAAAGAACTAAGACTGTTAATTAGACTAAAAATTATATTAGTAGTGATGACAACAATAACAAAGGCAAAGATAGACAGGAAATTGCTCAAACTAAACAACAATACTATTGACTGTACCTTCTTCCAGTCAGCACCACTGTACGTCTTGATCATGTCACGTGGTACAATATCCGAAATGATTTGCGTCAACTGCGACAATGGTGCTGCTTTATCATCACGAGTGCGAGCACGAAGTATTACGGCAGCCAATTCCACTGCTTGCTGTCGACTTACAGCGTGATAACCACGTAAATACTTGGGCAGTTCCTGAGCGTAATTAAATTATTCATTGTTGTTGGAACTGTCATCTAATGCGAAATAACACTGTGTATCTTTTAACAAAATTCGATACCTGAGGATAGTGGAAAACGAGATCTGCAACACGATCTTCGCCAGGTACTGTGTTAATCCACAGCTTTTTCATGAAGAAAAGTTGGTACGAAAAGTTAAATACTGTTCCATTTTTGGGATGCATCCATTCGAATAATTGGCGCAAGAAGTCGAAGAAAAATTCATTATCCGGAATCGAGATCACTGAAGAATGAATGATTAATTGAAGCTTCTTTCACAAATTGTGCCAAGTGTTCCATTACCTTTGCTATTAACTTTTACAAACAAAGCAAATCCATCCACGGAGTGTAGCTGAAGACGTGTTGCGATTCGGTGACAGAAATCTCGAGCTTTCGTTATCGAATCCACTTCGATAATCTCATCTGAATTATCGGGAAAGAAAGCTTTGTGGAATATTTGCACAGTTCGTTGTCGCACTGCTTCTACTTCCACATCATGCGGCGGAAATTTCCGACACCCAGCCCTAGAATCTTCGATTCGATAAGAAGGAAAGTAATCTGAAGAAGTAAACAAGAGGAATACTTTTTTGTTCTCTCTATCTCAAAACTGAATGGGAGTGTACCGTTGGATTCTTCGAAGTCTGACGAGACAGTGCAGTGCCAACGGATGTTGTCTGGTACAAAAAAACAATTCCACTTCTCTGAAGAGTGACTGACTCGGAGGGAATATCCCGGTGCATAACCATATCAGCTCCCATCCACGCTCCAAACTCACCGGATTGTAGTTCCACGTTAACTGCTTCATCAGTTGACAGTACACTTCGTCTCGGATGATTTCCTGTAAAGCTAATGACTGAGCCTACTATTGAATGCTTGACTGTTTCAAAAAATCTTTCGATTTCAGAAGAGAGAAAGGAGAAACGAACATATTTAAACGCTCCTTTGAAAACTTCATCGGTGAGTTTAGTGACGGTAGAAATTCGACGGCACGGATAATCTCCCATATATTTTAAGATCGCCAAGTAACCCTTTACTGCTGTTTGCGACGGTTCTCTTTTCCCTTGCAGTTTCTGCAAAACTCCTGACATTGAGATCTTCCTAGTTTTAGAGAGGTTGATGGTCTCATGCCACTCATGGGGATGGCCTTGGAAAGTTTTGAACGACAAAAAATGAGATATGAACCTTTAGCAAAGGCATCTTTATTGGCTCGCGACTGTAGGACCATAGGCATAATGTCACGTGATGCTCGTAGAAACTTTCGCTCAGACCTTGCGGTGGTCGTGGCGCTGTTCTGGAATTTTTTGCAGACTGTGTGATTGCTAACAAAAAGATCCTTCAATAGAGACATTTTTTTGAGAGACAATTTTCAGATATTCTGGGCCGGGTCGGATTAGCCGGAGAAAGCTTCCGTTTTTAATTGCTGGCAATGGAAATTTTTGTTATTAACTCTTTGCATTGTTTTAAATTACTACTGCAGCAAGAATTCATCTCAAGTTTCTCTTTTCATAGTTAGCAATTCTTGATCTCTGTTAACTTATCTAATTTTTATCGATATCTAGTAAGTATATGAGGCGAACAAGCTGTTTCATCATCTTTACTGCCACATCGTCTAGTTCAAATCATATAAAAAGTGGACAGCTTAGGAAAAGGGATTCACTTCATGCTAACTCCTTATGGTCGACTGACCCACTTTGGATCATCACTTCAAGCCTCTTTTTTGGTCATCTTGCGATCAAGAATCAGCTACGCTGTTGGACACGATGAAGACATGAAAATCAGCAATTCGATTCCGATCATCTAATGGATCTGAATCCAAACTGTCTCCAGTCTCGTGACCGACCATCTTTATCCCGATAAACGATTATTTACCCCTGATTCATAACTTTGTGTAAAGAATAAAAATTTTCTTAGAACGACTCGACTGTGCTACACATAAAAACCAACTTTACTACTTTCCCGACATATTTGAAAATTCTGTGATATTTAACTACATTCGAAAAGCAGTATGTGGAGAAATAAGATGTCACCTGAAATTGTCGATAGCGAAACGTTCCAGCGTATGCTCATGATTAGCTGCAAAATGACGTGGCAATAGTGATATCTGCCGATTATTAGGACAGTGAAGTTCCTGGGAACGTGAGATCATATCCTGGATGGAATTCAATGACGGTATCAATATTTGCAGTGTATCAAACTGATGGAGAGACAATTCTTACTGTTTTTAGTAAAACTCATCATTTCCGGAAATAATAATTCCCGTATTTCACTTTCATCGTGAATTTTCCTATTCGAGACATTTAGCTAAAAACGGGTTATCGTGTTGAGAAAGCATACTTCAACTTTCTAAGTTTCTCTGATGGCGGTCCGATGTCAAGGTCAAGGTGACGCAAGTTCGAATAAAAACAAAAAGAATGCCAAATGTCGACGATGTATTAATTCTCAATATTGCTAATATTAGAGAGAATCATAACTGACCATTGCTTCCATAGATGGTTTACATATCGTCGGAAGGACATGAACCAGGTTAGTAGGTATCATGCCTTGACTACCGGTTCTCATATTTTCTCCTTTAACGAACTGATTATCGCGAAGCGATGCTCCACAATACTCATCGTTCAGAAATAACAAGTCACCTTTTTTGAAATTCAAACAGGTATTCCAATCTTCATCATCTAAAAATATAATTAGCACTGCGGTCTGATGAATAATTCCACGTTCAAGATTTATTTAGCCTGTGCATGACAAATTAACAGAGAAGTGAATAGCAGATATATCGAAAAAGGATTTTGGAGAGTGCCATATGAAATTCTATTCGTAGCTCATTGGATTTTAAACTATTATCAAAACGGTGACTACCTTCGCTGGACAAATAATCTTGAAGGGCCAGAAGATACTTTGACCTATTCCTCAATCCATCCAAGAAAAACTCAACGAGTTCTTTGATATCTTTTGCATTAGGCGACTCGAAGCAGTGTTCGTCTCCGCCCATCACTTCAATTGTAAGCTTTTCCACGCCGTTTCTATTGTTTCTAAACACTTTGGATTTTGTTTAAGAAGTGAAAAACTCCACTGATTTCATTTATATTGGGACATTCAATGGAAGAGAGAAAAGCTCAGGAGCAGTTTGAGCCTTACTTTGACATTACCCCTAGGTTGAGTTAGAAAATGGAACAGTTTAGTAAGAGTACACGTTGCGACACATGATGCAAAAAACAGAAGACTGCGAAAATGAAGCCCAGTAAGCCCAGAGATGATCGGAAACCGCTGCAGACAGAGTGCGAAATATTGCTTCAGTGGTACTATCAGTTCCCCTATCCTTGCTAACCGAAGATTTCCAAAACATGATTTCACTTACGTAATAGATGAAATTTGTGGATAGGTAAGTTGGAGAATGACGTCGTCCTCAGCATCGATCACAGCAACTCCTTGCCAGTTCACAGCAATTAACAACTGAGTAAGTTTGATATTTTAGTATTCCAACATTATTGTACGGAAAAGTAATGCTAACTTGGAAAAGTAATTGGTAGAACTGTTACCTGACCACTGGGTAAAGAAGGACTGCCACAGACAAACACTTCAAAGTATCTGGAAAAAAGAAGTGGCCATTTCTGCTTGGCGAACGCAACCACGTCTGCTTTCACCTGCTCCGACGTTGGATGACTTCGCTGAAATTTCTGCAAAAAAAAATTCCACTTCCTGTTACAAACATATCGGTCGAATCCATTGCTAAATGCACTGAGTTCATGACATTAGCTGTAAACTTATCATCACTTATCTCTTGATAGTAAATCATTCGACTAGTGAAAAACGATTTAATAGTAGAATGTTACCTTTCTGAAGGCATGAAGTATGAGATGTAACCATCGCTCTTGGCCCTTTTCATCCGTATCCTGAATATCGTCGTCCGGAAGATACCTAACCAAGCTGTTTTCCAACTTATCTATATTCATCGCACTATCCTCATGATAGATGTAATACTGCTGAGCAGCGAGCATTGCCAATTCTTCCTCCTTGTTTGTGAAAAGAGATATTAATTGGGGAGGAATTGTTCTGATGGATTAGGCCAGAATTATCAGTCAGTGCTGAACATCTCGCTCCATCCCAATATTTCGGAAGAGGTGAGGTGGCCAACTAGAGAAGAGAAAGTTTTTGTTAAAGTTAGATCATGCCAGAGAGCGTCTTCTTCTACCCAAGAAGGCAATCTTATCATAGCTTGTTATCATGGACAATAAACGAAGGAAGCTAACTTTAGCTATGCGATACTCGCCGTATTTAACACCTCGGATGATCTGGTGATAAATGAGATTGGTGCTTACGGGATCATTGCTAAAAAATTATTTTAATTTAAAAACTTCCCGCATCTCACTTTGTTCTTTAATCTGCAATGTGCTTAACAGAAAAGCGCGGATTATTGTGATAGATATGAAAATATGAGATCTCTTGAGAGAATTGTTAGTGACGGCGAAGACATTTGTTCAACACCACCTTGAATCATGCCACGGGCTGAAAATTTCTTTCCTATAAAAGAAGCGCCACGATGGATCCGCGGTTACTTCCGCTGCTTCCGCTATGTACTGCTCGCATTGACTTACTGCATCCATTATGTGATCCGTTCCGCACCCGAGCGAAACTACCTGTAATATCACGTGCTTTTGATATTCCGCGTTGTTATAAATTTTTTCAATACTGTTATTAAGGGTGCAATTTTCTTCTCCTTGCTGAAAAAGCAAAAACAAAAGAAAATAAAAAAACAAACTGATTAAATTATAGAAAAAATTAAGTAAGTGGCGAAGTAGCTGTAATAATAATAAATAATAAAGGAAGTGAAGCATGGAGCATGAAGCATGAAGCCACTTCTAATTTGTTAGAAATATTAAATTGGAACAAATCTCTACACTAACCGCAACACCGATCATTTTATCAAATCTAATAATGCTAACAAAAATGAGGGATTAAGTTGTGCGCAGATCTGAAAGTGACAAGGTATAATAGGAAAAGAGATGAAAACCAAAATCTAACTTTATCAGAATAGGCGATAAAAAGAGAAAATCCGAAGGTGTCCTTGAGAGCGATGCTATCGGCAAGTTTATCACAGATCTCCCGGGATGTCGTCGCCGAGTCCACATCTACCATTATCGTAGTACCATCCATTAATGTTATATGGATTGATACAGATTTCTTCATTTTTGATGCCTGGAAGCAATGAATAACCGATTTAATTAAAATGGAAATTAAAGAGAAAACAAGCCTTATCTCAATTCATCACAATATTAATTAGTTGAGAAATTCTATAAGACGGGAAACTTCAAAATTAAAATTTGTAAATTCAATTTATATTTTTTAGGTCCCTAAAACTGGAATTTGAGAGGAATTCATTTCGTAAAATCATAATTCCTTCTTTCAATTTTCTACAAATCTGAAACTAAACTACTTATACAAACGTAAACAACGTAAAAATCGAGAGTTCACGACTCTGTCTCATGCCAATTACATAAAGCAATATTGTCTGGTCGAAATCGGATCACGCATTAAAAAGTCAAAAATAACCTGTATCTCTGCCGAGTTAGGAGGATAATTACGTGTTCCATTTGCTAGCGTTCGCTTCAACTTGCTTTCCATATATTCCGCAAAACATTCCGCGGGACATGATTGGTGCATGAAGCATTGTAAATAAGGCAGGAAACGATCCGTTGGTGCAAAACAACCCAAACACAGCGATAACAATACCCAACCGCGAGCGCACGAATTTCCTGACGGATTTCTCATCAACTGTTTACATATTTGGCAGTATATTTCATCTCTGAAATTATCGCTGCTTTATCGTTATCGAAAGTACGGAGGTTAGAATGAGCAACCTTTGCACCAATTTCATGAGTGTATTAGCAAGTCCCCTGTTAAATTGATTATACTTTTTATTAATTTCCTAGAAAGTTTCAAGGAATCTATGCTCTCACAAAAGTTCTTACATACTCTTACGAAAAAGCGTTTGGTGCTTAAGAGTGTTCTTGAAACTTAAAAGTTCAATTCTCCAGTTCTCAAGATTTAAATTTCTACCTTATATCTGGCCGTAGGATGCCATGTCCAACAATGAATTGCAATTTCTCCTGGTTAGACGGTACATCCTCATCCAGAAGGGTACTGTAATATTGATCATAGCTGATGTATTCGGTGGAATTTCTCGTCTGCATTTCTCGTTCCTGGGACACATCGGCAGGTGCAGAGGTGTAATTCGCTTCAATGCTTGGAGAAAGTTGCTTTCTCCAGCTGAGTGGCTGAAAAAGGAAAGATGTGAATCCAGCCTGTTCCACTATTTCCCTGAAATGAACGTGAACGCTTTGCTTGAATAATTCACGTAAAGCCCACCTGTTCATAATCACCTTCACGTTGGTTTCTTCTCTTGGACACATTTCGACCGTTCATCACATGTAACTTGCTCATCACAGATATGTGTTTGACCTTCAGTTATGGGATACATTTAAGGTACCTTTGAAGAGAAGGAGGTGTCTCCATTCATGTGGCAATCACATCACTTCTCACTTGATGCAGCTAATACTTACTTCAGTGTTCTTTGTACTTTTTATGGAACACATCTGTCGATAAGCTAATAAGTGAAAAATTAACTGTAATTTCTTATTAGCTAATCGCTTCTTATGTCTCCATTTTTTCAATCAATAAGCGAGCATACGTTTTCGAAATCCTGAGGAGAATGTGAGGTTCTTCTTGGTTCTGGTGTATCTCCCATAAAACGCTGTATTACCAACCAAATAGCTAACGCTGCCTGTAAATCCGAGCTTAACAATGCAACTTTGCTAAGATTAATGGGCTTTGATGCTTCATCTAGTACTGAATCGACCAGTCGACATTCAAAAGGCAAATCGGAAATCTGTTCACTTACAGCACGATCCAGGTCAGAATCATGAGGCAGTAGTGCAGCACGAAGTGGTTTTCGTGTGTGATAAGCACTGTTCTGCAGTTGAAAGTATACTGCTGCGAATTTTTCGAACTGGAAAGCAATCAGTTTGCTGTCGTTTGTTGTTCTCAATCCGTCATTGCTCTGGTAGGGATATTCTCTGGAATTGTTGCGTCGATAAAGAAAAAATGCATTGGAGCTTGAAAGTTTAAAGTTGAAGAGCAATGACTTCGAGAACTTTCACGTGATTCATCAACCTTTCTTAATTCGTCCAACTTCAAGGGTTTAGCTCGATTAATTAACTTTAAATTTGAATTTTTAAATTGGAATTTGGTTTCATTGGTTTCAATTGAAATGTTACATCTCATTTTGTCGCTGCTTCTCAGTTCGAATAATATCGCAGTAAGAGATGCTATGAGATGATGGATGACCGAATAAACGTTCCATCTGAAACTAATAAAAGTACGTCAGGAAGTTTCATTAGTCTTCAAAAATTTGACAAATATTTCAGAATAAAAGCAACCAGAACGACATCGTAATCATCCATGTTTGTAGAGATTGAAGAAATACTGATCTTACGGCTCGGGATGTCATCTTCCGAGATCATCATTGCAGGAAATTGCTGACCTTGCTCAATTTTGCGTCGAAGCGCGTTTCGTATTACTGCACCACGGCAGCGAGCCGGAAAATAATTTATCAAGCGTTTCCACTTACATTTCAACTTGCGATGGTTAAAAGCATAAATGCGACATTATTGCTGAATTGAGAATTAGGGAAGTAATACCACAGGGTTATCCATGAAGGCCTCATGTCTTTTATGCTTCTTTGATATTTTGTCAAAGAAGGATTGTATAAATCAAAGAGAAAGTAACTCATCACCGAACCACAAACTTTTCTTACTTTACTGTATAAGTGATGAATAGGGAAAACCTGAAACTGTGTTACAATAGCCCGAAACGCCTTGTAATGCAAGGCAATTTGACGTGAACGAAGGATGGCTTGAAGTCTCGTAAATCCAATTTGTATCTGAAATTTCTTCTATCCTTTCTTTACTTCCTCTATCAGAACATATTCTATACCTCAAATCTCAACTTCCTCTGATCATATTAAGCAGTTTAGGTAAAGTGATTGAACAAAAAGAGATTGTGAATACAAATTTGTTTTGTATTGATACAACATAATATTTGGTTTGAAAGTCCAGGCTACCTTAACCTCCTTGTATAGTCCTAAAAGAAGAAATAAACTCAGCGCAAGTCACTATCAAGAATTGATCCATTTAAATTGATCAAATCATTACTTCAGAGCTAGACTATCGTTTGAACTTTCATTTCTTGTCTTTGCTATTATTCCAAACTCTCTCTACTATTTTTACTTAAGATGTTAACATTTGTCATTCTTCTCCTTCTCCTACATGCATGACATTCTTAGACAGAAGTGAGGTTTATACGAAACTTTGCTTTCAACTTCTTGATTGGAGATTTTTTCAGTGAATCAATCATTTCATACTAATAATGCTCAACTGGAAGGAATGGAAAGGAATAATGAATAGTGAGAGCTTCTCATTGTTTTATGCCAGAAATAATTAAAATTATTTTTATTTACTGAAATTTTAAATCGTCTAAATTTAATGTAAATTAAAAGATTTAAATTCGAAAATACCTGACGATACCGTTGACGCTGCACATAACCTCTCCAGTATTTTTCGATGATAATTGCGGCAGTTTTCATTTGTTTGAATTGTATCCGATGAATCCATCCACGAACGGTTTTTTGAATTATTGTTACACGCAATATCAACATGCGCTCGCGCTCCTGGATTGCTTATGAAATCAAATTTTATCAAATCATATTTGTGTTTCTACTTACGACAGTTTTTCCCGTTTCGAAAGTTGAAATTTTTTGTCATAGGTAAGGCTCCAGTACAATAACAAATGAATCACCTGTTGTAATAACAAGTGCTGGGCCTCCTTCAAGAATACCATCGTTTTCCCCAGCCTGATGTCAGCTCTCGGTCCCAAAACAATACTGCAAATTCGTCGTGATGCCACACGACAATCTGTTGTATGTGGTGGGCCTAAAGCTATTTTTGTTGATATAACGGTATAAGACTGATTTTAATTTATTTGAGATCCAAATTAAATTTTTGTGATTTTTGAAGTGACAAAATTTGTAGCTTAAGGTGTAAAATTCAAGTTGTTCACTAATCAGATGACTAATTCTGAGAAGGATAAAAACCTCACCAATACCATCAACAAGTAACCGATAACGTTCCACAAAATGCTGGTATTGATATCGAATCGGATAACCTGATTTTCGAATCCTTACCAATTCCAGCAAATTCATATAACGCATTTGCTTGCAAACGATTTCACGTTCCATGAACTTAATTACAGCTCTTTGACACGGAAACGAGAAAGATGAACTACCGTGAGGTTTATCAAACTGTATTCAGCTTTACTTTTTCTTGCATTGGAAGAATCACTGAATTATCTCTTAAACTGCTCCTCTGAGAGTTCCACCTCTTCTCATGAACTGAATCGGGTTTAGTAATCAAAAGATGAAACAAGCTTCATAGTCAATCACATTGTTGATATTTTAACTTTTGAAGAAACAGTGTACGTAGAGTGTCTTCCCTACCTCTCCGCTCTTTCCTACTTTGTGTATTATTCGAGAATAACCCTCTGCTAATCTGCAGTTCTCAAATGGCTTCTATTATTCTGAGGTTTCTTTCTTTCGAGTATACTTGTACTTTTCATCAACACTCTAATAGTTATTTCAACCAATAAGCGCCATGCTTCAAAAAAATTTATATTTAAATTCTAGTGGCCTAAATCTATCTTCAATTATGCATTACATGCCTGAATAGAGGTTTCTTGAAGTTTAGAGCAGCTCACGCTTCATGTCTTTCCATTAATGTTCCTATTTTTATTACAACTTTCAGCTTTCCATAAGGCGATATCATTCCCAACATAGAATATACGGTACAAAATTCCACAGGAACTAGGGAAATGATTTAATTAACGCTGTTTATCTCTAAAAGAAGGATGACTTTCTGTCAGTGATAGATCGATCATTTCATTCAGAAGTGGTAGATGACTTCCCAGAGTGATCCAGAAAACTATCTCCTTCTAGCTCTTTGAATTAGCTAAAAAGATGGTGAGTCATTATTCGAATCGCTCGAATACTGCAAATGACGGGTGACAAAATTAATTTTAAAGTTACCAGTGGTCGTTTGATCGCATTTGGTATGATGCAATTTATGAAGAAAGGTTCTTTCTGTTCCAAACTCGCAACTAAGTTCTCCATTGATCTTCTGAAATAGCTAGCAACCGTAGGATGTTTGCTTCGCATCACCGACATACCGTCGTAGTCGTAGACATCATCGAAGAGCAGTCTAAGAAGTCGGAATTCACTTCCATGCAAAAGTTCAAGTAAATCAGAAGAGAACTTGTCGCGATTTTTATCAATAAAGCCTGGAAATGAAGGAGAAATTCTTCTTCCTCTTAATTGATAAAAGAAAGTTAGCATAAACTGATTTGACTTGTAGTGATTCAGCAGAAATAATTAAGACATTGTCACCCAAATATCATATCGCAAAAGGAATGTCAACACTTCAGACACGGCGATAGGAGGACGCTAGAGTACCATGTTCTACGATTAGAGTAATTAAGCTGATTGTCATTCGATATTGGGAAACGTGCCTATGAGTAGCAAATAGCATAAAAGATGAGAAAACCTTTGGAATGATAAAAAACAGTCCCGGCATAATGAGCTATGCCAAACGATTTGTCCAAGTCGGACTGAGGCCTGAAGTACAGTCCTTCTTTGCTCTCATGATGAATGTGCAAGTTATTCAACATGCTTTGATCAGTGCCCTGAAACGTTAGAAAGGAATTCTTGCTATTCATTTCCAGTCCTTTTGTCATTACATATATAAGCAAATTAGCAGGTAAACCTTCGGAAGAACGCTTTCTTCATTTATTATCGACATGATACTCATTGATTCCAGGACGATCAAATCCAGAACTTTCTTGTCGTTTGCGATTTCCACTGGCACCCAACTTATTTGTTCCGAATCGTAAGTGCTGAAATTTTAGTCTTTTTCGCATATGCAACCCGATCAATGAATTACCGAATCTCCAACACTTACTATTTACAAAAGTTTTGCACAAAAAGTAAAATGTGCAGGAACCAAATTGTAGTTTGTTCAAGGAAAGTGAAGTTTTTCATGAGGCACTCCTATCTGTTGAACGTAGGAGAGATGAAAGGAATCTTTCGCTCTCAAAGCAGATAAGTGCGAGACGAATGTGTTGAAGACATATGTTCCTACTTCAATTTACATTTTTCAGGAAATACATACAGTTTTTGCTTTGCTGCGATCTCACAAACTGTCTTCATAACACTACCAGGACATGGTACCTCTGCAAAATGTGATGCATGTCTGGCTACACATGAACGTAGAGAAAGGATGCATCGAACTCTACAGAGTACTTGTGGTAAATCCGTAAGTTCGTCGATTTAACGGCTGGAAACTATGCGTCAACGGGATCAGTTAGTGAAGGATAATGCTTTTGTTGAAAATGATTTTCTTCCTTTACAAAATTGCCAGAGATTCAAGAAATCAAACTATTGTCAAGTTGAACTTTCTATTTTAATGCCCATGTTGCTCGAACTGTGTAAGGATGTCAGAGTGGTCAAATTAAAATTTTTTCAGGTCAGAAGTTACATGGACAAACAAATAAGTTGTTGATCGGTTAATCAGTAAATAAGGAAATATTTTATATGAGGACGTGTTATACGAGACAACCAGTCTCATGTGTTCGTTCAAATGGAAATCGGATTGCAAGGGTGGTAGTTGATAGAATGGTAGATACCTTGAATGGTAGATGCTTAAACATCCGATCACCAACGGACGATCACACCGTCACTGATTTCATTTAAACCATCTTAGTTTTCAATTACTACTTTAGCTTCCGTTCTTTTGGTTCACTCATTATTTTACTGAGAACCGAAGACGTACCAACCTTTGCTCCATTTTGAACATGAAATTGATGAAGAGCTGGTGCAGGACTTCGTTCGCATAATTTATGCAAAATTGTTCGAAACTATTATGGAGAAAATTCTCGAAACCGAAGATATCAAGGATTGAAATGGTTCTTTTCTGTGACCCCTCTTTCCGGATTCTCAAAAGATGTCTTTGGTAAGATTATTCGATCATTTAGTAGCAAAAATGATAGCTCGTCCAGCCTTGTCCAGGTGGATTTTATTATTAGATAACAAAAACTTATCACTATGAGAAAACTGCCAAATAAAACAAAGTGAGAATAAATTCAATGAGCTGAAAAGTGAAATACCCATTCATAGCTTCATTTATCTTCTCGACGATATGGAGGAAAAGTCGGTCGTAGATTGCTTTGACGAAGACGTCACGTATATCGAGACTTTGTTCAATACTCAAGTATGACACAACCTGTTCTGCTCCAATCGATAAACTGCGATTTGTCAAAGCTTTCACCAACGACTGCTTTTCCACCTTCAAAATTCACAATTTTTGGAATTATTTGCTCGAAGGTATGACGATATTTTTTTGTCTCCGTAACTTCTGCACACAGGACAAAGAAATAGACTACTGGCTATTTGACATACTGTAACTTGACCTTATCATTCTAGAAAGACAACTAAAATAGGATGGATTATTCTTTCATGCTTCAGGAAAGTATACCAAAAGAAGGCTGGAAACTCTTTCGATTTCGACTGTGTCACCAATTTCCACTGTCTCCACACCGTCCATTGTTGTTGCTGAAAATGAAATTAATGTGGACGATCTATTAGAATCTGAAGGCCTCCGGGCATTCATCAATTCTGATCTGATAATTCTCATTGGCAGCGCACTTTTGCAACGATTGCTAATCGTTCACTCACCGGTATATTTAATGTTACCAGCATGCAGGATTGCGGCAAGAATTTTGAAAATGGACCAAATTTCCGAGTCTTTGAACATTAGAATTTTCATGGAAGAACGGATTTCGGCCAGGTCTTTCACGTCATTTCGGCTTATCGCATCACTCTTCAATCATTTTATAAAGTCATTTTATAAGCATAAAGATATCGGGGGGATGACTCCTATAAACGACAAATGTGGAGAGCCTACCTGATTCAAGTAATAGAAATCCTTCACGTCACTTAGAAATAAATCCTGTTTCTCCGACTCAGCTAAGCCGGCGAGAAGACAATAAAATATATGGAAATTCCGTTCATCTGATGCTTGCGAAGCAATCCGCGATTTCTCCAACAAATAATGCTCAAATCTGGCACCTTCGATTGCACCGTTACTTGTGAAATACAAATCGATCTTACGTCCGAAACGTGACGAATTGTCGTTCAGGACAGTTTTTGCATTACCAAATGCTACAAATTATTTCTATTGAAAACTAAAATTCAATATAGCCAACAGTCGCAGCATTTCACTGAAATTATGAATGGCTTAATTATTTTTCAGTTTCAAAAACTAATCCTGCTTTTGACATATATAAACATTGTTTGTTAACTAATAATTCCGGCCTTTGCTTTCTGAGATCAAGGCGAAAGAAAGAATAGAATTCCCGAAATCCACTGGAAGAGAGTAAATCTTGCCCATGTCCACATATAGTTTGTTAATATTAATGAATCGACTAAATGCATCTTTGGAAATCTAGTTGATATTTGCGAATTACGGCAACGTACCTTCCATGATCGGATTTGCTTCCAAAACTTGCTGCTCAATCCAAGAATGTCGACCAGATATGGTTGCCAGAAATTGAATGATTAGCTTTGCAGACTCTGTTTTACCTGAACCTGACTCACCACTGAAATGAGTAACAGTTACTAACAGTAATTTTTATTGCAAAATTTGTTTTGAACATTGATTGGCTTACTATACATTACGCTATAACTCACATTTGGGATAATAGTGCCAAAATGAGCAGCAAACCAAATTAAGGGTGCTGTAATCTCTTCAATTTCCCTCGAACTTGAAACTTAACTCAATTTTAAATCAAATATGGATGAAAGAAAGTTTCGTCTGGACTGACCTGATAAGAACACATTGATCTCGGTTACTCGATTTCATACTGCAATAGGCAGCGTTGGCGATCGCAAAGATATGGGGCGGTAACTCGCCGATTCGTCGATTACGGTATAATCGAATTTGCTCCGTGGAATAAATCGGTAACAGCGTGTTTGGATTTACTGCTACCAGGACGGAACCGACGTACGTCTGTAACCTCTATTGAAATATTTCATTGTACCCATACAAGATCCCATCACAAAATTCACAACGATGGTGTTTCCTTCCGTCAGCAGCTTCTTCCCATTTCACTTTATCCGGATATAATTCTGTCTGTTATTCCTTAGTGATCGATTCTCAAGGCAAGTCCTTGACATTTGACATTTTATTTGGCAATTCTTAAATTCTTTCCTCTAGATAATTTGTCCCTAATACTTCATCTGCAATTTTTCATCCTCAAAATCTTCGTCTCATGGTTAAATGTTCGGACATGGCCCGTCAGATCTTTAGACTAAAGACCTAAAAGTTAGTGAGATATTTCTAGAGAGAGGAACAGAAGGAAGCTTGCGGGAAAAATAAAAAGAAATAATAGAATGGCGTGGAAAAGGAGTTTATCACCTATCTGATAACTTGAATCAGGATTTCTAAAATCCATTGATCAGATGACAAGTTCAGGGTTGTACAAGTCGACAGGACAGTCCTTAATCATCGAAATGATTTTTGTCTTTTGCTATCGAATAATTATCGCTTCTGCCATCATAACTGGAAGAAAATGACCGATATCTGGCACTTATCAGAATGATGGGAACGAATCATTTGTTATGATAACAATGCTGAACAGCCAGTAGATGTTCTGGCCGGATTTGCCGGTGTCCTTTCGCTCGGTCACCGACTTAGGTTAAGAAGTGACGAATACTGGATAGAGAGAGAATGCACGATGTGAAGGAAAGAAGGAGATGAGATAGCCATTAGAAACAGCTGTACTTCTTACCTGTACCCGTACCGGATACGGATGTCAACCAGTTTCTTCACTGGATTATCAATTACTTCTAGCGCTTTCCATTTCCACTTGACTCATGTAATCTGGTCGAATTCCAGTTCAAAGCCAGAAGGATGATAGCAAGAGACAGAGACGAAGAAGTGAATTTAAAGGGAGGAAACGGAAAAAAGAGGATAGCAGAGAAAATTCAAACTACGCTTAATTCTATTCAGCATTTCTGGTATTGCACATCAATATATCCATTTGATGAGAGCTTAATTTAGCTTGCTGCTCTCAGCTTGAAAGAAACTGTTATCACTACCCAATGTAATATTCATTTGTGAATTTCGACTTAATTATCAAAACATTTCATTGTTGATTTCATTTCTTAATATTAACTTACGTAGATGAGCTTGTTACTGTAGCGTACGAATAGGTTTCGAAGAAGCGCAGCCTCGTGGAAATCACTCAAACTAATCATATCTTCGACGCCTTGCACTGAAGTTGCATGCATCAAGCGATAAGGATTGTTTATTGGAAGCCACTGTTCCTGTAAATATGCGTGTAAATCGTTGGACAGTTCGGGATGAAAATTTCTTAAAGGATGAGAATTTCTAAAATAATCCGTTGAGCTGTTATGATAATATCAGAACAACACAGATTATCACTAATTTCTTCTTATCAGTGATATGAAAGAGAAGTCATGAAACTTTCAGTTTTGCTATTAAGTTACAGCATTGAGAGAGTGGTAACTCGGTGGGAGGAGAGAATTACTTGGCCGAAGTCGTCGATCACTCTAATCTTGTCATCTTCAACGTCTAGAACTCGCGCTCCAATTGAGCAAATGAATCGGTTTTTTCCATTCGATTCGAGCCATAAAAAGTCACCCTGAAGAGACCGTCAACTATTATCAGTAGAGTTATTTCAGAAATAGGTTATCAAAGTTGTTTGCGCTATTCCTTCACTCGATAAAGGTATGGCTTCAGACCTTGCTCAGTCGAACCATCGTTTTATATCTGAGACATTCGTTGGATTGTATCAGTGAATCGATAGAATTAATGTTTAATTAAGTGAAGTGGCTTCTTGTCGCGTTGAGAAATGCTTCTGAAAGATGGCTGTGAAGAAAGCCTATTTCTCCCTGAAACCGAACGCTGCACTCGACGTCAATGTCAGAGGTCAACAATTTATTCCAATTTATGGAGACTTTTTCGGAATAAAGAGAGAAATACTATGGACAAGTAAAAATATCCAGACATTCATTCACTCAGCTCGAGTGAGTTATCTGAAGTGAGGCTCCACCGAGTGCCACTGATAACCGACAGTCGAACCACCAGACTCCCTGTTCTGATAGATCGAATGGTGGACGGGAAGGCACACATCGACACGAGCAAAGACACAACCCACGGACGTATCACTTCTGAGTATTGCAGTTCATGGCGGTGGAAAAGGAGAGACCGGTCAGTGGTCGCGAAGGAATTTCTTAAATGGGAACGACGATACGATTCTGTCTCTCATGTTGTCTTCTTGTAAAGAACTAATCAGTACACCGACACGCACACGCCCACACGCATGCGCACACGCACACGCCATGTGCAAACTCTCGACATTCTCTCTCTGAAGGTCAAATCCCCCGGTGGATGTGAATGAATCATTTCATTAATTGAGCGAATGAAGGGCATGAATAACTTTGAAAGCAATTAATAATAATCGCTTTATTTGTTTCTCCTCCAGTTCTTCCCGAACATTTCCCACATAATGAACTTTCTACTTCTTCCTGGTCAATAATATTTCTGTTCCTTCCAATCCGACGAATCTAAACTTTGTGGACAGATCCCGTCAATCTACAGCTGTATTGATTTCGGCAGCGATGAAATCTTCTCCTTTACAGTTACAACTGTATTCATAATATGATATACAATACTAAGTCACTAAGTTGTGGACGCGGACATTCCAATACCGCCCTCCGATATTTATATGTTCAGATGGGAAGAAAGAGGATATAATCATTGCTTTCTCTGGCAGTTTACAGCAATAATTATTATCATTGTAATTGAATTATTAGTCACCAAAAATGAACTTTTGTACAGTGAAGCGAAAATTTTACAGAAGTTCAATTTTACAGAAGCTATTTTGGTTCAAAAAATTAGTATACGTTCAGAATGCACATTTTGATACGATTTATTAGAATTGAAATTCAACTCTTTCACCTGAAAAATACCTCACTGCGTGTTGGGTGAACAGAAAAATGCAGAAATTATTTGGAAGCAGCACTTAGATGCTTCCAATCCACTCAGAAATGACCACTGTGCTGTCTTTCGAAGAAAAGATGGCAAATCGAAAAAAGGATAATTTAAACTGGCATGAGGCACGTCACTCAAGATGAAATAATTAGATGACAGGAACCACTAAATTAACACAAAACGTTACGCGGCCATGTTAACTTTTCCGATACTGTGCTAATACGAAGTAGAGAGAAGAAAAAATTTGCAATTCAGTCTATTTCACCTCACTTCTGAAGGGTAGATTTTAGAGAAATGAAGAAAATAGAGGAGAGAAGCGAAAATAAAGCCTAGAAATCAGGGAAAGGAATGCTGGACTAGCGAGGAAGTCAAAAATGAGCTTGTCTAAAAGACGTTCGTAAGTGGTGAAGGATCACAGGGTTTCGTCAGACAAGTTTTCGTTACTGCACCGCCACAATCGTTTATACAGCAGCTTTCCGATCTCGTCTTCATGATCAGTTTGCGTTTGTTCATCGGAGGTCCTATAACTTTTCAGAAATTGGTTAATTTGAGTGGATCTTGGCAAAGTGACGGATAGGAAAGAAGATCGCTAGCTTGAAAATTCACCTCCTTTGCTGATATCCGCAAATTCTAACCGGTCAGGATGTCTGTGTTAACACGTTAATGAGTGGACAAATGTCATATGCTTTGAGTAACTTATAACAGCTTGCTAGAGCGGAAAACGGGAAGAAAAGAAAGATGAATTACCGATGTAACTGAGTAGAACGGGTAGAAATATGAGGCCGTGTGCTGCTCCAATGAGTACAATGCCAAGAAACATACGGAAATAAAATACTTTGAAAATTTGGGAATGTGCAAATGCGAGGACTAGTATCCCACCAAACTTTGTCAGTGTTATGCCAGAAAGAACCTGCAAATGATAATAGCTTATTTTCTAATCTTAGAACAATTCAGAGCAAGATTTTTATGTCAGTTTCTAAATTTAACGAAAAAACTCACCGATGATCCCATGCTTGCGAGTGAATGCCGAGCACGCATCAAGCGATCTCGATGAACACTTAATGCAAACGACCGGACAATGTGCGCACAAAATTCTACCGATATTCCCACTGTCTGCGAATAAGAGAGTTGAGATTTTCAAAAGACTTAAGTAATTTTAGAAATAACGAACTTCTAAAAGCCTCACCATGACAAGGTTCACGACAGAAATAGCATTGAAATCAATACTCCACCAATACATGAGACCAATTAAATTGAACAGAACACAACTTATTGTAAGATCAATGATGAATGCTGACCACGGATCAAGGCCGAGAAGTACTGTTGTAACCGCAAATATAGTTACTAAGGATAATATCAGTTGGATACATGCATCCATTACTATTGTCGTATACTGTTCATAGAAAACGTAAAATACGCTGCAAACAAAACTCCACGTGAAAACATGGGAAGTCGTCTAAACAGGTAAATATTGTACCGCTTTTAGATTTCAATTTTTGACAGAGGGGTGATATGGATTACAAAGTGACCTGTAGGGAAATACTTCTATGGGACATCGCCCATCTCTCTCTTTGTTTAACATCGCTGTGATATTGGCAGCAATACGGCGCGCACTAGTCATGGCATTTATGAAATCTGATGAAGTTTTCAAAACTGTATGATAAGTCATGAAATGCGATGACAAGATCCGGCCACGCCCAGATAATTTAACGGCTGAACCGTATGCTGCATGACCTCTGCAAACAAAGAAAAGTTCGTACGGTAATTGTAGAAATACACAAGAAGCTTTTGGAGGCTTTCGGTACAAAAAACATTAACTCCTCGGGGATAGAAATGTATGACAATACCTTTCATAAGTGGACTATCGAAAAATAAACCAATCAAATTACCCTTTAGCACATTTGGTACTCGGGTTATCAGAAAAGAAGTGCGTGAGATGGTCGTAGAACAAATCCGAGCGAGGCCTACCATCGATAAATTCCACATTACAAGGAATGCAGCTTTCTGACTGCTCTAGAATTATACCAATTTGAAATCCGAAATTCAAAAGTTGAATGGGAAACTCGGAAGAAATGAAATGCTAGCAGATTCGATGAACGATGGAACGTTACCGGTGGAAGAGCAAAACGTTCCATTTAGGAACATCCGGCAACAAGGAGGATCACCGAGAGGCTGTAACCAGTCGAAATAATCATCAAGCCAGTTCATCGCCGGATAAGCTATATAAGACCTATAAGTGAGGATTATCATCTTCAGCTGACAACATCTAAATGGTGAAATGTTGAGGTGATGTTGAAATTTCTTGCTCGACCGATTTCTTCATGTGCCCTATCATCTATCGCTGGAGTAAAAAAGGTAACGGATAAATTGCTGAGGAACAGCAGAGAAAATAAAACTTACTATTTTTCCTCACAGCGATCTTTAGACTTCTTCATTAGAAAAGGATTATTTTGAAAACCTCCGCAGTAATTTAATTAAAAACTAAAAATATACAAACTGCTGCACCTATTTGACCATCGAGCCGCATGGGCGATTTGAGCACCCAATGAATCAGGGAAACAACCGGCACCGGAACAAATTTTATTATGCTCGTAAGGATCACTGAATTCTATATCACCTTTGATGACAAAATATACTGGTGGACCGACTGAGAGGAATCGATCCATCGATTTGAAATAGGAAAAAACATACGAATCCTAAAAAAAGTAATTTTAATGGATGGAAACGAGTGAAGTAGAATCCGTACAATAAACCGTCACATCAATACTGCTTCCTCAGTATAATACTCGTGGCTAACTCGAGATCTGATATTCTCTGCTTTCACAATAATTCTCTCTACCACTGGATATCCAGGAAGGAAAGTTGCAAATTTTGCAATCTCATCAATATTTCTTCTTTATTAGCAATAAGAAAGGGAGAAATTAGGAGAAAGGACTTTCAGATGCACTACAAAAGAAGGTATGAGATTCTGACTGTTTCACAAAAATAGAATGATGAATTAACGGAGACAGACTCCTGTGGATTACAATTCTTGATTGAAAGTCATTTTCTCCGTCGTGACACCAGAAAGAACGAATAATTCCGATCTTTTCACATGCCCTGAACTGAGGAAAGGGTTTATCGGAAAGTGTGAACACTTATAATAAGTCTGATTAATTTTCATATCAATAAATCCATAGGAAGAGAAAAGAATGAGAAAAAAGATAAAGAAAGATGCAAAAGCAGGGAGAAAATTGAATAAAAGAGATTAAGTAGTATATACAAGGTTCCCATCATGAAATGCTCTATTCTTCGCTTCAACGGTCCCACTGCAAGACCTAAATATCAAAATAAATCCAAACATTGACAAAAGAATCTTGCAAATGAAGAAATCAATCAGTACCTCAGGAACTGCCATCTTCTGATCAAAGCCAAGTGGGATGTTGCCCATAACTGCAAACGAACTACTTAGCCAACCAGCGAACAAAAATATCTAAAATTAAGATAAAAATGTGAATTTTTTTCGTTATAAAAATTCGTAAGACAGCGTGCTGTGTACTTTAAAATTTGCACAGATAAGTTCCTACATTGGTTGATTATTACTCTTACCACAATGATTCGAACATATTTCGACAGCAGAAATGGAGCATAGTAGTTACTGAATAGGTACAGCATATAGCCATCATTGCTAACACCCTCGACGGTTGTTATCTGACGACAACAACATACTTCTGGCCTGCCGTTCTAAATAATTCATAATAAAAAAGATGACAAGATGGTAAGGTAAGGTAAACAGTGCTGCTGAGGGATGGTTGATCGCAATCAGCAGAAAAAAGAATATTTCGAGGTGATAAAGAGTTATCGGTGTAAAGACCAAAGTGTTGGCGGAGTAAGAGAGAAGGGCCTAGAAATCAGAAGACTGAAAAACTACCTCCTCGCGTCGCACATCAAGGATGAATATCGTGAGGAAACAAGTTATTTGAAGGAAAAAATTGAAAAATATCGCTAAGGCGGCATACAGCGAAAACACCTAAACGAAAAATTCTCATTAAAATCAGCAATTAAATGACAAAATTTTGTCTAAAAAAGCTGAAGCGAAATGTTCCAAGGAAGAAAACACTTCGTAGAAGCGTCGCTATTCATTGCTCACTGGTCACAGGTAACTTTTTTCCAATAACACTGTTGCCTGATACATCTTTGTAAATATTTTCTAATAATTAGAAAGCAAAACCTTCATTCTTCTTCCAGAAGAATCATGAATTGCTTATGCGATCAGGAGAACTTGAAGAAGAGTAATAGTAAGAAAGTGATATGATAACTTTTTTTTGAGAATAAGAAACCGGTTGAAAGATTACCTTGACGGCAGGCATGGAAGATAGCGCTCCAACGAAGAAACATAAGCATTCGGATAGCGAGGACAAAAGCATGGATGGTATCACTTCGCCGCTTATACGCGAAATCCGCAGACGTAATGGCTCCGTCAAAGGTTCCTCGGTTCGCTAAAAAATTCACTAGGCGAAAGAACTGAATTTTCAACGGAAAGAATGCTTGAGTTGAAAACCATGAAGGAGGAAGACAATTGATTGATTCTGGAATCACAAATTTACCTACTTCATTTTGTAAGCTTGTATAAGATAGGGCGGGTGAAATGACTTCTCCAATTAAAAGTTTTAAGGTTTCAAAGATGTTATTCATTGCTGCGATATCGATATATATTATCGATTGGGAAAGAAGTTATGCCATTTCGCTACTTTTCCGCTTCTGTTTTTTCTTCCCACTCATTAAATATTGTAATTTATTGTAGTGCGGTAGCGTTGTTGTGGATAAAACTTTTGCTATCGTTGTTTGTAAAAAGTAAAGTTATCGATTATAAATTCAATGAAGGAAGAGAGTAGACTAAGTTACATCGATTATATGAGGTGTGAAGGGAATATCTCATTTCAGCGTTCCGACTTTTTTCTGATTCAAGAGCTATGTAGAGACTATTATAGGAATAGGTCACCTAAAGAGATTGCATGAGTTTATTTATAACTTCAAGCATCCTGCACAGGAAGGAAAAGTCAGATTTGCGTGGGGATGGCGAAGTTCAATGGTACCTGATAAGCCTGTACAAAAATGAAGATGTTATCGACGCCCACAGCGAGCACTAGAAATGGCTGCACTTCCAGGACGATGGTCGTTGCAGGAATGCCGTAGAATGCGTATAAACCGATTGATGATGTGACTGATAAGGCAACAATCATAACACCCGCGACACCAAGCATTATTTTCGAATGGACAAGCAAAGTGGCCAGATTGTTTCCGGTGACCTGAGCGAGAGACAAGATATTTACCGTTATCTCAGACAGTAAAAAGGAACTCAGACCAAACCCAAAGGAGGAATGACATTCAGCGAAAAGAGAAAAGCGTGCTAACCTGATATTGTCCTAGTGCGAATGCGACATAGGCGAACATGAAGACGTAGCTGATAAGTATGGTGAAGATATCTGACTGGCTCTCTCGGTCTATTTCATCCTGTACGAACGATGACTGACTTTAAGTTTTTAAATAGGTTTGGAAAGGAATGGTTTGAGACGATCGTTGGCTAAGTGAGAAGAAATTAATGAAATCGACGTGGGAGTGTTATAATGAAGTGTGATAGAGCAAACCTGGATGGAACGTTCGGCCATGAACGATATCGCGTAGTTTTGATGCGAAATATTCCGAAGATAAAGAGCGAATCTTGAGAAGAAAGTAATGATGCCATTTGTACTTTTATCATTTTAACAGTCACTGATAAATTCAAATTTACACGAAATCAGTATTCTGCACAAGAAAAATTCTAATTTGATAAAAACTGAAACACTAACACTTTCTCCCACGCAGCAGCGTACTTATTTTCCAGGACGGCAATATGATTATTGAGTAGGATAGTGATAACAATGCCCCGCGCACTGTCCCACTGATTACTGCTGTTGAATTCACCCAATACTACGTAGGGCTGGATGGGCACACCGAAGGCAGACAGGCACGGGATGCCGAGCCGAGTACTCGTCTGGTATGGATTCCTGAATAGCACCAGCTATCTTCGGGTCGGAATGAATCGTAGTGTAATCACTTACTGGACACAGCTCATGATGTGGTCGAGGTAGTCGAACTGCGAGCCACTCCACTCGTCTGTGCTTGTTTGATTCAGCAGTGTCATGTTGTTCTGCAAAATCTCCAGTACTATCACAGAAAGTAAACAGTTTGAGAATTCAATGGAAGCCCGAATTGCGATGACGCAACTGAGATGTGTATTTGCATCTGTCACAACTGCATAACGGATAGATTTGGAGGAGAACTTTGAATCGAATTCTTCACAGAATTGAAGAAAGGTTTTGGTAGAACTGTTAAGTAAACTCAGAACACGGTTAAGTTGTCAAATAACACTTATTAGACCATAATTCAAGTAAGATTGTTTTCTGAATAAAATGATGCACAACCTGAATAGCGATACAACAGGAAATCCAACAAAAATTCCGTCAAATTAGTTACGGTTAACAAAAAATTTAGTTGACCGGAACAAAAATAACCAAAATGCAACCTGAAAATAATTGAAGAGAGTCATGATCGCGCAATTCTGATTATCAGGTGCCATCGGTTTGTAGCAAACGTCCGTGAGAGTCACCCGAGTACCGTCCTCCATTACCGCTATCAAGTCCGTGACCGCTTCCTGCAGTTCTGCTACCTATAATAAGCATGAAGTAATCTTGAATTCTAATCATATTTAAAGAGTGGAAATACAATTTCATGCTGAGAATATTATGAAGAAAAGAACTTGTTGGAGGAATGTTTTTCGTAGTGCTGGGCCATAGAAGCCAAGTTCGAATAAGTCTGATTGATTTTCATGTGGCCAGAATGATTGATCACGTGGATACACAATCAGCTGCTCCATGCGATAAAATGGTCTATAATCCTTTTCTTTAAATAATGATTAATTTTCGACAACAAAAACTACGGTCGGATCCCATGTGAGGCATAATGAGTCCCTGACCAAAAAGCAAATGATTTTCTTATTAGTTAGATTCTACGAGAATGAAAATATGAAATGGGAAGAGTTGAATGAAGCGACCGGTTGGTATGAAAATATTTTGTAAAATTAAAACATGATAAGTGAACCCGAATTCGTTATCGAAAAAGTATTTTTCGCCACGTGCTTTACTAGTCCAGGATGACCAGAGTTCAACCGGATCAGTGGTGAAACGAACGAAAAGCATACCGCTTGAGCAAAGCACCGCAATAAGCGTTCCAAACATAAACACCGCTAACGGATGCTTGACGCATAACTGAAGAACGGAAGATGGGTAATTTAAATTGTTAATAATCAAGTAAGTTTGAAAGAACCAAAGGGAAGAGCTTTTCCCAAATTGTCGTTTCGCAATATAACCTGTCACTATAATTTGACGAAATTTGTCATCAGTACCTGTCCATAATGGGCGCAGACCAATTCAAGCTGCGATTCGATCCATGATCCAAACGTGTCAATTGTACCTAAATCAGTATCGTCCAGCGTTCCACTGGCCGGTTTAAAATCGCTCAAGTCGCCATCCTGACTTCTCTTCACGCCATAATGCATTATGGCGAAGAAGAGCACGGCGAAACAGAGTCCACCGAATGCAAAAAGTGATAAAACCAGCATGCAGTCGAAGGATGCGATCTTACATTCTTCCTGAAATCAAGCAACATAAACTCGAGGTTGCAAATGAAAGGGATGCAAGTGAAACGAACGGAAATTGTGCCGTGAAGGAAACCGATTCCACTTCGCAACATCAGAAATCACCATTCGTTTCATGTCGAGAGAGCAGCAGGTAATGCTAACATGACGTGGTCAAGATTGCTCACCTGAGCAATAACGGGGAAAGGTGATTCAGCAACGCAGGATTGAGGACAATCTTGACAGGAACATGGAGAACCACTAGGATGAGCTGCTTCCGAACAGAGAAATACTCGTGTTGTAGGTGGGCTAATACCAATTATTGTAGTATTCGAGACTTGCTCTTCTTGAAAGGATTCAGAGAGAGGAGTAGGAATGAAAGTGATCTGAAAGGGTACGCCAATGTCTTCGTTATAAGTACCCAGAAAAGTGAACCACCGGGATACGTCACATTCAGTGATGCTGACGCCGCACATGAAACTAAGTGCATAGTCCGTCCCAATTGCTCGAACCTATAAAGCTCGAATATATTAGCAGTACAGAAGGCGAGAATGGTACTTGGATAAGCCTGAACTTCAATTTATAACAGTACATGAATTGTCTCATTCAATTACTAGCAAATAACAATCTCCCTGGCATTTTCTATTGGGATTGCCTTCTCCCGATAACGAGTGCATTGTAGTGAATGATGCTGCGCTGAATTCATACACTCATCTCAATTTTACAGAGGTGAGAGCGTTGCGAAAGGTACTTAGTTGATTTCTCTTAAATTAAACGCCATAAGAATGAACTAACATTTTTACATGACTGAAATAATCCATCTGCGTAACTGTCTCGTATATAGTACGCAACTTCTGTGACGTATTGCGTTCTGTTTTCCCTGTAAGCAAGAAAACTGAATAACTGAATCAGTGTCAGATAGCGAAATTGTTGCCGTGGAAGAAAGAAACTCATCATCTCCTCCAACTTTTACGGAGGTTTTCGTTCGGAAACTTCCGTAAAGATGTCATTCCTCACGGAAAAGAAGCCTGAAAAATAAGTGAACGTCTTGGGATGCCATAACTATTGGTGAACTTCCGATCGGCACTTTTAGACTGATTTATATGGCTGAAACAATGAAGAATTGTGCTACGCTTACACGAGATATAAATCATTGGTAGACGAAATGACCCGTACAAAATTCGCCTGGTTTGGTGAACACGTGAAGTCACACCACAACTGTACAAAATTGACCAAACAACTAGGACATCGCGCCAGGAACTGTCGTGGCAGTGTCATTTGCGCATCCAATAGAGCTACCTGCTTTTCATCACAACAAAATTCTTCATTGCCTCCTGAAAGAATCTCCAGTGATTTCACGGGTATCCTCGGTCATAAGTCTCTCTGAACTCTCATCCGATGATGAGTGAACGGAAATCCAGTTTGATCTTGACAGTCTTCCATTCCGAGCACGTCAATGAAGAGTGGTTGCTTTCCACAGCTTCGATTTATCACAGTTCCATCAACTGCAGGTGCTAAGTATGACTCATTCCTCTTTGATATATTTTAGCTTTTGTTTGCTAATTGATTGAACGATGGGCTCTGTTCAGGAGCAATGGAAAATAAGTTATGATAAAAATTGAATGCATGTTGAAAATGGTTTCAGGGTGGTAAAGAATGGAAAGTTTGCTTAAACTTTCCTCTCATTTCCGGAATGGAAAAGTGGGAATTTGACGAAAAGGGAAAGATCTCAGGGATGGTTTATCATCTTTAAAACGCTAACAAAATACGATAATAAAAGGAAGGCGCAAAAACTCTGAGATTTCATTCCAATGTTTCTAGTGTTCCAGGAACTCTTTCATTAAGCTCTAAGTGTTAAATGTTTCGTCGGTGCATTAAATCTTGGTTTAGAGAAATGATAGTGAATATACGTCTTTTTTCACCGGGACAGTCGGTCCTGAATTTCCTTTGAGTTGTAGACTTAACTTTTGCTTTTAGCTGAACTGGAATTCCGAAGAGGCATTTTTGCCGATCTTATGAAAAAAGTAGCACTGTTAAGCAAAGGAAATTAATATTTGAAGTTAAGAGATCAAAGCAAAGGGTATTGAGAACAAGGGACAAAGGAGGAGAGAGTTGGATGAAGGATTCAAATAACTTGAATTTTTATTATCTCGTACAGATATATCTTCCCTTCCTCTCTGGTTTCCAATCTCGGGAAGCAATGTCTAGCCGAGAAAGTAATGTCCGGCCACTCCCACACCGATAAAGAATGCAATCCAAACTATCATATTAAGCAGTCAATGCTGACATTCATTCGCATTATTCTCGCATGTCGAGAGTTACTTCGGCAATAAGTAAATGAATTGAAGCGCACTGATATCTCGCTAACTTAATTTTTTTCGCCCTAAAGGTTTCATTTAGCTGAACAGACTGTCTTCCTGCTCTTAGTAGAAAGAAAGAAAGATAGCTAATTAGAAATTATGAAAATCAAACCTTGGAACAGATGAGGACAAAGTGACGCCAACGTTTGCCGATGCTTTTCGATGGATATTTGTAAAGGTGGTCCATGGTAGGGGCAAGTTTGATGCATAGCGCCACGGTGCCCGCATACACCACGCATTGAGCACTCCCGAACTACTTTTGCCGTGGACGATAACACATCAATATTACTGTGACTCACGTTACAACGTGAAACTTGAAAATAAGTTAAGAAAAAGAGCTCAACAGCAAGCACTTGAAGCATTTGCATGAAAATTCTGGATATTATGCAAATTTTTTCCCGGCAGCTTAAATAAGAAAGTTGACTCAGAAGCTGTGAAAAAAATCAATCAGAGAATTATTCATCACTGCGAAAATTATTATTTGGAGAAGGAGTAACTGAAGAGAAGCAATATTGAGCAATATCTCAATGGCATCTGCAAGAAAGGAATGAACTTGGAGAGAGAGAAATTAGAAATAAATTCATCGAATTCTTTATTCTCAATTCGTTGGGTAGAACTGAAATGCCGGTAGAACGAATAATATTGCTGCTAGAACTGCAATTTAGCTCTTGTCATACGTGGCTGCTTCTGACCCGAACACGTCGATTCCACATCTCAGTATTAAAGGAATCTGCAACGACTTAATTATAATGCTGGTGAGTGAAGGTGAAGTCAACGCGCACCACTGATTAAAGGATGATTGACTGATTGATCGGATGAGTTTGCCTGACTGACTGCTCAGTAACGAATAACTTGTAAGTAAGAGACGAGAAAGGAATTTACAGGAATTCCACACCAATGCCACCGAGAGAAACGATGTGTGCTTCTGGCATTTGCTCATTTTCAAAACAGATGTGTTGGTCCGAAGCTAAATGTGCCTTATAATCCATATATGAATTTAGTATTTTCAGAGGGAAGGAAGTACATAGAGTAAACAAAAAGAGCCGCTCAAAAGTACCGCTTATCAAAGTGCATATTTCACTAACTCATGCATCCTGAAGGATAGAGCAGTAGAAAGTTGGGAATTAGTCATTCCTATTTCCTATTTCTTTTAAATTAATCTGCTCCAGCCGTTTGAAGCATATATGGGTAAAGGAGAAAAGTGAAAGTAAATTGTTAAGATGGAGAGGAAAGTAAAAGAACCTTTGTTGCAACGAATGTCAGTGAGAATTCGTTTTCTAGTAAATAAATAAATAAAATTCTCACGTATTAAGCTGTCGACGTCACTTATCGATCAAACTGATATTGAGGGAGCAAAAAATGCCACCAAAGTTTCGTTTATATTGCTCGGATTAGCAGTTCCGAGTATGTGCACGTCAAATTAAAAATATATGACTCATCATCCCATTTTTCCGCCCAGCGCATTTTCGTTTGATCAATTTTTCGGCGAGAGCTCACAGAGAAGAGAATTATGAGAGAGGTGGGACGGATGGAAGGAATGATTTAGCGAACTGAATGAAGTATATGCGATAACTTCCGTCCCGACAATATGGAAAGTTGGAAGTTCGAGGCAGTCATTCGGGACATTGAATTTATCGCAACAAAAGGAGCGTCGCCACTGCACCACAAAGAAACGGAATGGAATTGAATTGAGGGAGAGAGAGTTATGTTATGTTGTCATAGGGATCTCTTGGAGAATGCTCTCTATCAACCTGTCAACAATTACTTCTAGCAATATCTTTTGATGATAATATTAATTGCAGGTAAGGAACCTGCAGGGTGAGATGAAAATGAAAGGATTGCAATTTAAATTTATTTTCAAGGTTCACTGGATAGGTTGTCATCATTTCACTATGTTCGCGTTGTTCTAATTACCTATCATTGGCACTGCTAGCGAAGACCGGAATTCCACTACTTTCAAAACGGATCATTTCTCCTCGGAGTTCTAGAAAGGAGAGAAGAGGAAGAGTGGTTGCTGTCAAATACGGATGGCAATCTGTCTGTCGATTTCGCTCACTTCTTTCACGAGACTGAAAGGTTAATGGAAAACTGGAGAAGTTGCGGGCGAAGAACAAAAGTTCCACCCGATTCCGGGCCTTCAGAAGCTCTTCCAAAGCCTGAAGATTCATTCGCTCAATGGTCGCTGTAGTAGTCGTTCAAGAGAAGGTTGTGGAAGGGGAAGTGTTTGGGAGAAGGACGTCAATCGGCGACGGCAAACGCAACGCAACGCATAAATCATTTTGCGGCGATACGTTCGAATTCCTTCTCTTCCTTCAGCAAAGAAGAAAAAGGGAAATAAAAGAACGGTAAGGAGTACTGGAATCCTTACTACGTGCATTGCTCCTTCTCCTCTCCACAGACTAGGCCCGGGACCTTTATGGCCAAGCATACTCCTCTCTTCTCTATGTGTGTGAGTGTGTGGAGGGATTGTTTGCATACTTTGATGTGTTCTTCACAGCATCCTGACGGAGGAGAGGAGTAGACGAGACCTGAAAGCGAGGGAGGATGAGAGAGCGGAGAATGTCAATCAGAAGATGGCGGTGATAACGGTTGTCACGAAGACCCTTCTGGCTCACCGCCGCTTATCACCTGTCATTTATCCGACTTCTCACTTATCCCTCCTCTACTCTGGCCAGCTTTTTCTTCTATTTCTACTCAAAATAGCATGAAAACTAGCCGTGGAATAGCTAGATTCTAGTCGAATTCCTCAATCGCAGTGGTGCAAACCGAAACACGGTTTCGATTTTCCCGTTACTGTTTCCTGAGCTTGCGGACATGGCTAACAATAACTGAGACTGCTATTCGATTGAATCCGCCCAGGTGAGCGAGGGAGAAGTCTTCTATTCCTCGTCTACTGAATAACCAGCACTGACAGTCAGTTTCATTACAAACCAATTCGTTTTCATTTCATTTGTCTGAGAGCCAAGTTATTCAAATCTTGAATGAAACCGAAACTCACGTCTTCCGAGTGCGATAGATGATCGATTTTGGTAGTTTCAGTAAAATCAATTCAGCTAACATCTTTATGGATTTTAATTAAAGTATAAGTGGACAAGAAATGTGTATTTCGTGCAAGGACTGAACAGTTAACTCATCCTGAAATCGCTCCTTATGAATTTCCCCCCCAGCGCAAAACTTCAGCAGTTTACTTGGACCATTCGAATTCCAATGTAATCGAATGAATTACAAGTTTCACGATTGTTGCTTGAGTTTTGATCAATCATTATCGATCTTTCCTCATTCTTTGATTAATTTATTTTATGAAAAGGCAGTTTCATGCACACATAACAGTGACAATGAATTGACTGACTGGTTTCATCCGGCAGAAATGGATAATAAAGTTAATAGCCTTTTCAGATTTCCTTTCCAGATCACCGCTTCCTATTTCTCAAACAAATCAGGTGGCACCAACTTTATAGTGGTCGTCAGCAGGCTACTCATCCAAAAGGTAATACGTCTGAAACATTTGCTTGCAGCACTTCCAAGAGTCAACGACAATAATCTCACGTGAAACCGTCTAAAAGTCGTATCTTCTGGATTTCGTTGATAATCTGATCAAAAATTTCTATCAAAATGCTGAAGTTAACGTGCGTCAAATGATTTACAAGATTCATTTTCTCAGAATCTAAGTGCCATTTGGCCTTGATTGGTGTTTCACTCAATCTTCCAAATGAATTCTAGAAGTTTGAGCAGAATCTCTTCCATACGATCTCTCCTATCTATCATCTCTTCACGTTTCCTCGTACTTCCGTCATCCTCTCCAATCCCTCTCGTTCGTTCATTGTTTTTGCAGTGTGATATCTACGTTTCGCATTGTCAACCCTACTTCGTCTGTACTTGGCCCGCAATGTATTTTGGTTAATTATTAAGTCCAATGTTTCTGTGGCCTAGAGTTCAAACCTAGAAACTAGATGAGAAGTAAGGAGTCAGTGGAAGGAGTTTGCATGGAAGTTGACGTGGGCAACACTCACTCCCACTTCGCTCTCTCTGCGATTTTCAAATTCTCTCATTTCAATCTCATCTTTCCACATTTCTCGACAATGTCCGATCGATCGCAACTCTTAATGCATGTATACAGAAGCGCCCCGGAGTGATGCAAATGAAAACTGCGATGAGAATGTCATACGGAATGATTCATCAAATATGTTTCTCCTTGTACCTATCCTTTCTCCCTTAAATAATTTATTTGCTTTCAGAAACTGAATTTTAACAAAATCTTGGGCGAATAAGCAAAGGTTACTTCTGAGTGTTTGCAGGGAGAGGGAAGTTGAAGTCGCTAATTGTATTTATGAAATTGAAGCGTTTCAGTTCAACAGAAAGAGAAGTAGTAAACATGCTACTGATTTTATGTTGTTTATTGATTACTGATACAATCAGCCAGCCAAAAGATATGACTGATAGAAATCGAAATTACGGTCGAAATCTCTTCCGACCACAATTTATCTCGTTTTGTCCCGCAGTTCAGCTACAAAATAAGGAACTAAGATGTGTGAAATGATCTTTTTAATTTCAAGGAATCAAGTTGGCATGTAAAATTTTGGTAAGTACCTAATTAGGCCCAAACAAATTCGTTCTCGAATGGGGAATGAGGATGATGCATTTTGGCTATTCAAATCGGTCGAATGTAATTGAATACGAAAACTTAATGTGGTCGTAGCATTTCATAAGCTGATGACAATGTCATTAACAAGTCGTTATCAATATAAAAGTTGATATTGAAACTGTGAAAAACCTAGCCGTCATCTGAATGCATTTGCAAACAAAATTCAATTGAATAATAAATAATAAGTATTTAATGTTCATTTTTGAGGTTCGGATATAAACAGCACATTCTGATAAATGCTCACTGGTAGATGAACGAAAAACAATTCCTATATTCAAATCTTCATTTTTCAAATGCAACTTCAAGTATCATGAGGAAGGGAAGGAAATAAACTTGTAAGTAAGCCAATGACTCTATCATAATGTCACATAACTTTCAACATTTAGCAGCAACCTTAATTCTTTGTTAGGACTGGTCTCTTTTCCTGTCATGAATAGAGCATCTTCGAGAATTTCCTATTACACCGTAGAGTCGTTCCATTTATTTCAAGTTAAAGATGAATGCTGATATGAAAAATCCGTGGAATGGCGTCCACACTACTAACAACTTCACAGACCGATAACGAACGTCAATTTACGTCATTTCCGTTTCCGTGATACATCAGTGCAAGTAGAACTAAATTGAAAATAATTCAGAAAATGAGTAAATATCAGTCATAACCAATTAATCGTTCAGATTAATTTGCAGTGTTCCTTTAACGCATAGGCCATTGCAGCTAAGTGGTCATATCGTTTCTTGGTATCTATCGAAAAGGCTTTCGATCCAAACAATAGTTTTAGACTAAATTCTGTACTTAGGAAGTTATCACTATGGGCAATCTTATGATTGCATGGATTCGAACTATTTGTATCAAGCTGTACAGCCTTTTTGATCCAAAGTCGACCTTCCTGAAGCCATTTCCACAGATTATCTGAAACGTTTCTGTCAAATTTGTAAGCACTAACTGATTTTAAAATTTCTGAATTACTGTTTTACGCACTTATATGCAAAGTTAGGAACTCTATAGGAAGTTGTTAGAATGGCAGTATGTCTCGTTAAAATATTTCAACAAATTCGTTTATTTCATGGAATTCCCGCGTTATCCGAAACGTAGCCGTCTGAGTGAAACGATGTATGCTGAATCTCAAAAACCTCAGAAAAACTTGCCTACTTCTGTTGCCCAGACTGTGTCATTTCCTGTGTCATCGAAGGGAGAATGACCACTCGAGAGAATGTTAAGGAGTGGTTGCATAAATGGTATATTGATTTCTGGACAATTAAGTGGTAATGGCTCACACCGATACAATTTCCGCCTTATTGATTCAAGCTTCTGCTGTAATGACTGCGAATACTCATCGACAGGAATAGATTCTACCTGTAGCATATATTGGTTAACTTTCATTACTGTTGAAAAAAATCAATGAAGTAAACCTAAGCCAAAAGGAATAAATAATTTAAGGATAACTGTGCTCGTTAACCTGAATCGTTTCGGAAGACAACGGGAAATCCCGAACTGCTCTTCAGAAATTCCGGAGTAGAGGAGTAGAGAATTTGCCTTTGATGGGGGTGGTTTGCAATGCTTTTGGAAGAAATAGCTCCGAGAAATGTGAGCTCTGTGGAACATTGAATGTTCTTAATAATATCGGCTTTTCGGTCATTTCAAGATAGCTAACCCGTAGTGTGAAGAAGAACTATCACTTTCTATGTGTTTTCAAGAAAACAATTTGTGATAAGAAATTTCGCTTTCTGTTTTCGACCGGCAAATATATCATTTTCCAATGATGGAACCTTTTTCGGTTTTATTCTTTCGTCTTGAATATTAAACGGGATGGATAGGAACTTTGATCAGAATAAAATGACACAGCGTCGGGAGCTAATGGATTAATGAATTTGAAATTCAACTTTGGTTCGCTTACAAAAACTTACAAAATGAGAACGCAAAGCGTCGAGAAGCGTAAGGAAGGAAAATGCATTACCATATTGATAAAATAATGCATGAGCAATACGTATCCAAGCATTATATATGGCGCAACGTTGAGCACTTTGCGTCTGATGCAATATTGACAAAATGCACAAATAATGCAACGAATAGTTTCTGCAACTAGTGAAGATTTTTGAGAGAACAGACCGTAGAAAATTTATTCTTGATTTGGGAATTGCAGGAAATCCCTAGAATATCATTATCCTAACGTCAATGATAACGTAATCGTAATAAGCGCGATGGTTCATTGCAGGTCTTTGGGCTCATAGCATTATTATTATATAAGAATAAAGGACGTAGTGATAACGAGACCAAAAAACGAGCGGCATAAAGATGTGAGCAGTCAGATTCCATTAGGTCGCTTCCCTGATATTAAAATATTCAAATCATGCAACCTTTCCAGGAGATCATTTCTCACATTCTGTCCCTGCGGCAATAAAATAAGTGATAAGCCATTTAATCGTTTGAATTTTGTTGCGTCCTTCAAACAAGACAAAGCGATAACTATTGAGATTACTTGCGTAAACACAATTTATTAGAATCTCGCCGTAAGAAGGAAAGTTTGGGAAAAGAGATGGGAAGCAATCTGCAAGTCGAGAGATGACACTACCGGCAAATGACTTACAGTTCTGGAAATTTCACTTTTCTAGCAACTGGGTAAGGGATGCTAAATTTTCGTAATAAATAGTTCCCAAAAAATTTCGGCAAAACTTAGTAATCAACATTTGCAAGTTTCTTCACTTACTTTCAGCGGTACCTGCAAGTTTCGTTCAAGCTTCAGTAACCGATAATCCTCAGCGGTTATCAACTGAGCGCAACTTCCCGGTTCCTTTGTCAACAGCATCTCTCTAAAACAAGGCTACAACTAGCTCTTAATGAAAAGTCCAACTTCATAATTACTTTGTGATTTTGAAAATCGAGAACCCAAGCTGCTGAAATAAAGGATAGTGTGAGGTTATCACCTGGATGGTATCGAAAAGTACTAAAATCTATGAGGTCCGGTTGTCACAGCTATTAGAAGAATGTTCTGTTCCGTGTGTTGGTAACAGTAGCAGCAATATTGAACGTAATGGTACTGTACAGAGATGGTGGGATCGACGGTAGCGAGGAAAGGCAATTATCACTGATTGAGAGAGAGGAGGAAAAATACGCTGAAATAGCTTACTTGAACTTTTCTAATAACTGCTCTGTTTCCGCCTTAATGTTGGGTTCAACAGACGGTAAGCAACAGCTATGCAAATTGATGACAGTACTTGCGCAGATGGCGGTGTGCGCTTTTGGCTGATCGTAATCAGAATGGTCCGCTACACAACCGCTGTCTCGAACTGGAAATGATGATTTTCGTCTCGGGAGTTCTGGAAATGAGTCACTTCGTTGCATACGCCAGTGCAGTTTGCTGACGTCAAGACAAGATGAAGATGCGGCCGACGGTAACGTGCCGTGTGAGGTTATCAGGTCGCTACGCATCGAATTTAATGGGGTCAATGATAATTTGTGATTCTGCAGGCTTGACGTCAATGCATTTGGAACTTTATCCCTTCTGGTGGCTAAAGTCTCTTCTGGAATAACCAACGCTTCAGCCGTTATCTCTTCCATGGCATCATAATCTATTTCAGAGTACTGAAATTCGGAAAGACTGTTTACGGAAGAATGTGGGAAGTGAAATTTAGGAATTCCTTAGCTATTTCTATTTAAAATTTTACTTCAAAATGCAGAAGACTTTTTCTGTTGAAAAATGCCATTTTAGGAGAGTTCACCTCATCCTGATCTTCCTCGACAGGTGAATGAATTGGTTCTGGCAAGGGACGACTAAGTAAATCCGACAATGGAAGATGCGGTTTCTTGCAAGATGCTACCGTGGAACCAGCTGACAGCAGTTGAGCTGCTTTTAACTGTGACTGCTTTCGTGTCTCATTCAACAGAACCTTCTGTGTCAACGATCGCTCTTGCCCTAAAATACTTTCTCAAGCCTTTCAATTGCTTATTTTAAACTTCCAAAAAGAAATATTTGTACGTTCTGAGGATCGTACCAGAGTGATATTTGGGAGAGTTGGCAGCTATGGATCACATATACCGCTCACTTCCCGTACCCAAAATTGGCTTGGAAATTAAACACGACGATCTGCCAATATATTAAGGAGGCAAAATTTTACCAGATTTAAACACTTTTGATCGGAGGATTTTCATATAATTTTGATCAATTTCAAGTTGTGGCTCAAAATTGCGGGTCACGAATGTTGTATTTGGTACAGGATTCTTTATAATACAACCACTATTACGAGTGATTGGTTTGTTGTGTGCTTGATAAAAAGTTATCAGATCAGGCACGTTTTCGAACTGCTCTTCTTCGAACTGCAAGTCAATTGTAACTATTAACTGTGAAATTGTATTCTTCCATGACTTTAGGGGTCACATCTTATTTCTACGGTACTGACGTGTATCTGAAGTATTGATCACTGGTTTGTAGTGGTTTATGAACTTGTAAACCTCATTTCCAGCAGTCATTGTTGTGAAATTAATTCAAACTTTAATAGGAAATATAATTGAGAAAAAGTTTCCATGTGATGGTTTCAGGAAATTTCATTTAGTAACTTTTCATCTTTCGAGGAAATTAAGTTTAACGTCAATAACATTAGCCAGTCAGTTTTTCAGTGTAAATCGTTTCCTGAAGCATTTAATGGTCAAATGACCTAAAAAGAATTTGAAGAAAGATTAGTGAATTATTGTTTTTCATAAATAACACACATAACATTATTTCAGGTATCACTGAGCAGATTTTTATGTGCATCATAACTAATACTAGTGAAACTTAAATTCAATGGTACCTTGGAATTCTCCCAACACTTCCTCTACGTCCTCACAGTGTAGAAATGATTTTACTCTTATATAAATATCATCTTTGGGCGATTTATAGAATTATGCTCTATTTTGCTCCCATACAATGGATGAAACGCATCGGAAAATCAATTAAAATTTCCCAGAAATTTATACAAACCTGAAAAAAAAATCCGCTTGAACTGAAAGGTGATGCGTCTTTGTTAATTTGAAAATGTACGGCATGTCCATTCCAAAATACTGTCAATACAAAATCACCTTTGAATGAAATGCTGTCACGAACCTACAATGAAAAGGAATAAAATTATAAAACTTTACATCAGAATTTCAATAATAATTCTTAGGAATTCCTTGAATTTGAATTATGGTTCAACGATCCCAGTAGTTCGGCATAATCCTAAATGCCTTTCCTATTCCTTTATCATTATATTTAAGAATTGAATTTCAAGAATCAATGTTCAAATAGTGCGAACTGTTCACTTCTCCGAGAAAAAGGAAAATTCTGATAAAGAATTTCAATTATATATATTTTTGAACACTTCGAATACTTTCTTTGTCCCTCTTAAAAATACGATATCTGCATCCAAAATCAATGCTTATCACTGTTAGTGGCTATGGAGGACAATAATACAAAACTACCTGTATACTAATTATAATTTTATTGACAAATCACTTCTAAAGCTCACCAAGAAATCTCCTTCAGATCGGACAAGACACTCGGATCGCAATCTTGTCAGCAACCCGTGATACCAAGATTCCACTCGTAAAACAGCATCTTGTGAGGGACGCGGTATATCGTAAGTTGGCATGACTTAAAGCGAGTCACCTGCGAATTTAAAGAAGTTGTAATGAAGGTATTGCAAGAGTGACTTGGCATTTATTTGGTGGAAACGAGGCTTCAGAATCTGATTCAGAACCCGAGAAAGAGGACATTGATAAGTCCACTCAATATGAAAGATGCGGAGAAATGGAAATGTACTTTTTCGATTTTGAATTTTACCGGTTTTACGGGTGCTGTCAAGTTAATAAGAGTGAGAGATTCATAAGTAAGCAATATGACGCAAAGAGACGGAAGACGTAGATACGAATAAACATGGGTTTCCCCCTCGAAAAGTCACTTTTGGTTACGCCTTTTGTTTACTAAAATGCAACCGATGAAAAGAAGAAAAGGTTCCTATTATCAGTTAGATGGTGACGTTTTACCACCATTCAATGATGTCGCAACGAATCGTCCCTTTAGGGGTTGGCGTGCGGATATTCTTAGAAATAGAGCAGTGTATTCATCGGAAATTCACAGATATTGACGATTTTGATCAGCGAAACATAAGAGATCAGATTTTGATACCTTCAATATGGTCTTACCAATACTAGAAATCTTGATTTTTATTGAATGCTCTAAATGAGTTTAAATTACAGTAAGATACTATTAAGATATGTTAAACCGAAAATATACTTCAATAGAATTCATCAATTCTCATTTCAGATTTTCCATTCCGTACTGAGTATCCCGATCTGGTCAAACAGTTAGTTCCATGAGATTTGAGTTTGTTTCCGTTTCTAATCAAGCATAGTATTTGATTATATAAATTGAATGATTTTACGAATACAATAAAGTGGCAACTTTAAATCGTTATTCAAACAAACTTTACTGCAGGATTTATGAAAAAAAAGGATAACTCGAATATATCACAAAATCTTGTGATGCTCTAGAAATCGCATCTCTTCGATCATGACAGAACTACTTAGACAAAAAAGAGTCACATGATGCTTGCGGCTTTTACAAAAACTTCAATCGAAGGTAAACTGTGATGAATTTTAGCTGTGGATTGACAACAGTTCTGTGCAAACTTCCAGCAGATTGAATGCAAGCGATAACAGCTTGATCATAAACGTGAACCATTCCAGGACGCAGTCCTCCAGGATACAACCTTTAGTTGTAATGGATGAATGGAAGCTTTCAGCCAGAAAATCACTTACTAAGCTAACCAGAGTTTTCCCGCGGAAGGAAACGCTTACTGCTTTTGAGGAATTTTTTCCTTGCTGAGCTTCAACGATTTGGGACAACAGTGATGAAATTAGTTTCGAAGCAAAGAACTTTTCATTAGAAGACACATAGCTCGACCGTCCTTGACTTCTCTTTTTGTCAACTAATTCTTTGTGAGAAGTAAATCCCTCATATATTATAAGCTAATTGTGAATAAAAGCTGATAGTTGAAAAGACGACAGTAACATAGTTATCCTTCATCACAATTACAAAAATATAACCGTCGGTTCTCAGGCCTATCATTTCAGGCAGATGTTGCCAGTGATCACTGTTATAGTCTCTGTCTCTTCGAATATAACGATGAATCTCTAAATAAAGTAAATCAAAGGTAAAATAGATGTTACATCAATTATCGATTAAGTGTGATATTCACCAGTTCACCTGTTAAAAACAAAAACTCCTCTTAGATATACTCACATAGACGCTGGAAAGACCCTTGCAACAGAAAATGAAACTTATTCCCAAAGAGTTGTTCATACTGAAATTCAGCTAAGAAATTAACTTCAAATTCAAAGGGTGATGAAAGAGAAGGTTTACAATGATAACTGAAAGGGAGAGATTCGCTTCAGTTCTGAGAGGAAAGAAGAAAAGGTTGATGACACGAGAGAATTAGCGCCTGATAGCATTAAATGAAGGACGAAGAAACCCTAACATGCTTCTCTACTGCAAACGCCATCTTTCCATGATAGAAATATCACACTCAACTTTTGTTCCATGAACTAGGAGGGTGAGTGATGTGACGAGTAGGCTCAAGTGAAGCCTGAACTGAGCCACCACCTCTCGGTTTTTATACGGTGAAGTCTAAAACGTGTACAATGTGAAGCATTGTACATTTTTTCTGTCATAACAAAATTGAAAATATCTTCCTCTACACTCTTTCAGCTTCACACTTGTGCAGTCTGCTAATTTTAGTTTGCGTGATGCTTGAAGTGCTTGTCGCGCAGCGTCGCGTATACGTTAGACAGAGTGCTTCACCTTACCACGTCAAGATTAAACTCAATACTTCATATATTACTGCGACCAGTATTTAACTCAGTTTATCCCGCCTTCTTTATTTTCATTTGTTTGCAAGATAACTTCGCACAGTCATTTGAAAAGGCTACATCAATCAGTAACTTCTAGGGTGATGAGAAAAAGCATAGGACAAAAAGTGTGTTTACAACTATTTGCTTAAAATAATCATGAAATGAAAAGTTGAAAAATGGCGATGGTGAAAAGAGCATGTGGGGGAGGGATAAGAAAAGATGGAGAGATGCGATGTGGCGGAGAGAGAACTGATAGCTGCGAGGAATGAAGGATGCCAGCTAACAGAGTCGATGATAGCTAACATTCTGAAAGGAGGGAATCAACACGACTAGCAGTGCCCCCTCTGCACAGCTCTGTCCTCTGAGGTGAGGACGAGCGGGGCTCGAGAGGTACCAACAGCAACGAGTAGGTCGTACCTCACGTCCACCCACGTACCTCACTTGTTTACTGCCAAATTCCATTCAGCGAGTGTCGAAATCACTGATTTACTTCACACGGCTATTTCCGTACTTCACCACTACTTTCTTACACTTCCCACGCACCACGTGATTAACGCGACATGCTCGCATCACGTATCGCTTGCTCCATCTTCCTACCTCGCCTCGTCCTTTGCATATTTCAAAAATGGGTTGCCTCTTTTCCATCTGCCCATAAGCTGCCCGCAGTAATCCTTGCTGTTTCACGATGAATTCAAAACCCCTCAGTTAATGCTCAATACTCCTCCTGGTTCACGTAATGTTATGAATCTGAGAGCCAGCCCTTGACGAGAATGAGCCGATTCATCGTTTTTGTTAACAGAAAGTTCGAACCCTACCTAACTAACAGTCACTGTTTGAAAGAAGACAAAAGTTGCAGCAACAGTCATCTCAACCTCTCCAATAATCGACTGACTTCTTCACTTCAACTGGGACAGCTTGTAAACCGTTTTTCTACAAATAAACTTTTCTCAACAACGATTTCTTTCTAAGACAAATACGTTTCAGTAAGACTTACTGTACCCCACCAATGCATGCTTCATTCGTAGTTTGGAAAGAAAGAAGAGATGGAGGTAGCAGACATA